>PQXL01000156.1:0-75468 GCA_004916875.1 Botrytis galanthina
GATATTATTTAAATAACTAATTTTCGAATTATATTTTCTATTCATTAAAGAATTATAAAAATAATTAATTTATATAAGAAAACGATATTTTTATAGGGATTTTGTTACGAAATAGGGTGGTGTGCGATAAGCCGAGGCCTAAACTTTTACAAGATCAAAATCTACTAAGAGTATGTATAACTTGGATATTCAAAAACGACAACTAAACTTCAATTTATCACATATTCACAGTACAAATAAGACAAATAATAAGATTTTGTGGCAGCAAAAAAGCTATAATATTTATGCACATAAAGCGATGTAAGCTTCAAATAGCTATATACAATTGAAAATACCTCATCAGAAAATAACCACATCCCTCAGTCTCCATCCCCAATTCCTACTTTCAGAGTCATGCTGATACCCATTTAAGAAAGGTAAGAGGTATCAACCCAGCTGGTGTAGGAGCTTCCCAAAACACCACCGATGGTGTAGGCAGTAGTGTACTTCTTTGAAAAGCTAGCACGAGTACCTGAAGCACCAGTACCAGTGTTGGCATGCTCCTCAAAGAGAACAGCACCAGTTCTTGGATCACTGGTAGACCATTGGGACCATCCAGCTTTCTCAACGATGCTGCCGAGGGAAGTTTCTTGGTAAGCAACACGAGCATACTCAGTCCATGGACGACCGAGGTAAACAGTTCCCGAACCAGCAGTCGAGGAGGAACTGGTAGTAACAGTGCACTTGTTGATAACGTAGAAAGATGGGTCAGAAGAAGTTGCGCGTCCGTTAGCAGTAATGCATCCACCACCAGCAGAAGCAGCAATGGTAGAACCATCAATCCAAGCAACGGAGTGTTGGCCGAAGATCCAATCAACGGCTCCCTCAATGTAGCACTTGGCGTACACTTGGTTACCGGTTTGGGTCAAGAGAGTGTCTTGGTATCCGTAAAGACCAACACCGTAGTATCCTTGTTCCGTGTTGTATGCGGCCAAAGCAATGGCTTGCGAACCCTTTCCATAGGTGTTCTTGATGTTGATGTTGTAGAAAGAGGTGTTCTCCGACAAGTTAATGACGGTTCCAGTTTCTTCATCATTGGCAGCTCCACTTAAGAGGGAAGAGCTGTGTACGATGTTGACAACATTGTTTGAGTAGCTGGAAGTGTCCTTGGTGTATCCGTAGACGGTGAGCTTTCCCTTCAAGGCGGGAATGGTAACTTGTTCCGAGTAAGTTCCAGAGTAGAGGAAAATGACTTGGGCAGAGGTTGTGGTCTTGCTTAAAGCATTGACGGCTTTTTGGAACTATTGGCTTGGTTAGTAAAAACGGATTCTTGTGGATACATTCTAAGCAACATACGGTAGAGTAGGTTCCTCCGGACCCAGCGGTGATAGCACCCGATGGGGGCGATGTACGAGCAGTGGCCAGCACAGCAGCAATGAAAGAACTGAGGGTGAGGAGGACACGCATCTTGGCAATTAATGTTAGAATGAAGATACGGATGAATGATTGAATAGAGTGGGTTGAGATGGACCGACTTTCGACAACCAAGCCAGACTATTTAACATAGGGCAATCACATCATGCGTGCGTAAGCATTTGGAAAAGGAAACACTTCGTGGAAGAATCCAAATTAAACGCCGAGGGTAGAGAAACATGGAAAATTCCCGATAGACGACTTTTGAAAAGGATTCCGTGAATAATGTTTCGCCCATAGATGTCAGGAGCTACCAACCCCACAATTGCACGCATGAATACCCTGACGCTTCCCTGCATGTAGGAGATGGGGTCGCTCAATGAGGCCTGAATAACCGCTTTTATACAGGGCATCTCACCAGATTTACATCAGTATCTTCAGCCAAAAAGCTTGTGCTTATTCCATCCATACACAACAAGCAGAAGGGAGCTCGTGTTGATGAAATACATTTTGGCCATAAAACATGACATTAGCAAATCCAGTCAATTCGTCACATCTAGTTTACTTGTCAAGTTATTTCTGGATATTTTTATCAGATAAACACAAACAATGGCTCAAGTAAAGTTCTTCTGCTTGGCTGCTGGATCATCTGATCTACGAAACAAGCTATCCGTCATGAAAGCTCTTCTTCACCAAAATTGTACGGAGTAGAAACATGAAACGCCCCTCGCCAATCGAAATACAAGTAAAGTCTAGACGACTCGTATCCCCCCCTGACCTGGATTTGATTCAATTGCAAGGGAGTGAGAGATTGAGTGAGATTGAGTAGATGCACGGACAGACTATTCGGTATATTCTAGATTTTTTCAAAAGCAAAATATAATGTAAATACTTAATAGATGGATAATAAATCATCTGGAATGAGATATAAGGCCGCCAATGAAGAACGATTTTATACAATGAGACATCACGCGATCTTTGGAATGATTACGAGAGGGATAATAAAGAACAATATACAGATTGAAAATCGTAATCAGAAGAGCATGAATTAATATTTCCTGCAAATTGATGAACCAAGTTTCTAAGAAATTTCTAGTCGTTCCATGTTCCCCCAACAAATCCACTCTCGTCTACCCCTCGCACCACTTTCTGTCTATTTGCCGATAGGGTATGATGCACCTTGCGAAATCCGAAATGATTTACAATCTGATTTGTTCAATCAAGTTATCATGCCGTTGCGGGACACGTGCGGCCTATTGCGGAGTTTTAATATATCGCACAATGGGTATTCTTGCATGTGTACATTTATCTTTTGTGGCTTACAACAACTTGGCAAAAGCTTATGCGATGCTAATAGGGGTATTGGGGAGCCAAGTCAATTTATATGAATTGGCATCACTTGGAGGCGGTAAACAAGCAACGCTGAGAATCTATATTCGGCTGCCGGCAGCGACGGGGAGGTCTTGGTACTGCATGTAGACGCGGAGAAACGTAAGTGTTGTTCTAAGTAGATACATCTTTCTGTTTTTTTTTGTATGACTTCCAACTTGTAGCATACAGAACAGACCAGACCAGACCAGACCAGACCAGAACAGAGTTGCAATGACAGGTCAATAACATCGGAGACCCTGATGTCTTGAAGATGGGGGTAAGGTTTACTATTGCGATATCATTTCAGAATACGGAGGGGTTAGATTGTATATCGGGGAGTCGGACTCGGAGGTTTAGATAGTACATCACGGAATGTTTAAACTTTGATATAGATAAAGTTCATATAAATTAATATTCTATCGAACATCAGCCGTGGGCCGTATGGAATACGACGAGTGACATTCCAATCACAATTCTAATGACCGTTGAACCTAGTCACCCGGTCGGTATCCCGCCGCGTCGCTCACGTGTTTCCGTATAAAATTAAGAATTAACCTTAACTTCTCAATGACCAGGCCTTTAAGTTCTAAATGTTACGCTTCCGTTCGCTGATCGTACCTTAATCTTAGTGAAGATGGTTAGCAAAGTCCGGATAGTATGATTAGTTTGGAGAGTGTGGCTGATGTACCAGCAAATAGAGAATGATTCCCTGTGATGATGAAACGTGAGTTCATGCACCCGCCGACTTCCATCTCAATCATTGGACGGAATAACTTTGTGGGATGAAAAAAAAGCCACCTAGGTAGTCAGTCATCTTACCTCCTGTAATGCCATCTGATGATCCACCTCTTTTCAACAATCAGATTGAAAGTCCAAAAGCATAATCCCTACACTACGCCGTACGAAATGGTGCTACCTCGCAAAAGCACCAATTAGAATCTCAGGGGTTCCTAACCACACCAATCACATCCTTCTAAACTTCCATCAAATTTCTAGTGCATCCCGTTGTTGTTGACATTCCATCAACTCGAAACATCCAACAACTTCGCCGCATCGCTTTTTGGGTTGGTTGTTTATTAATCACACGAATTGAGCTGTTGTATTCTGGCCAGAGTCTAGAAGAGCTTCAATTTCATCACCTTGACAAGTAATTATGGAGTAACGGTACTTCGAAATTACTTCGGGATGATATTTTAATATCACGGAGGGTCTTTTGCTTCGTTTCATGTTCCAAGCCTTTCGCTCCCCCTTGTTGTATGTGCCACTCAATAAGAAAATGGTGAGATTTTGTACTCCACCGGGCAATCTCTCCTTTTTTTAAAGCTTGTGTTGGAAGATGTTCCAAGGATTGCTGTGATCAAAATGCGGACCTTGATCTTACATTGCAGAGCCAAAAGCGGACCATAGCATGATAGATACTTTGGCTCACCGCGGGTTAGGTTTACCGCGGTTGACATCTCGCATCAACAGCCGACGGCGCGATTCAACCGGGTCCCACTTCGATACTTCTCCGAATTTCAATCATCATGTATTTACATATATAAGGAAGCTTCAAACACCTTCTTTTCATTCCTCCTCTCATCATCACTTACATTCTTTTCCATACTGTCTAGTACATTCACTCTTTTAAACCACACTCTTTTACACTACTAGCCAATATGGTTCAAATTCTCTCCATGGCCTCGAGCCTCCTTGCGCTGAGCGCAATCGTCGCTGCTGCTCCAGCACCAGCACCAACCGCAGCACCAAACCCAGCTGATGCTCTCGCTGCTATCGAAAACCGTGCTGCCGCCTGTACCTTCTCCGGAACTGGTGGTGCCGCCGCCGCTTCCAAGTCCAAGGCTTCCTGCGCCACCATCGTCCTCAGCGCCCTCTCTGTCCCGTCCGGTACCCCCCTTGACTTGACTGGTCTCAAGTCGGGTACCCAGGTCATTTTCGAGGGTACCACCACCTTCGGTTACGAAGAATGGTCCGGTCCTCTCTTCACTGTCTCCGGAACTGACATTACTGTCAAGGGTGCCCCCGGCAGCAAACTTGATGGTCAAGGAGCCAAGTACTGGGATGGTAAGGGAACCAACGGTGGAAAGACCAAGCCAAAGTTCTTCTACGCCCACTCCTTGAAGGGTAAATCTGTCATCGACAGCATCAACATCTTGAACTCCCCAGTTCAAGTCTTCTCCATCAACGGTGCCTCCGGTCTTACTCTCTCCAACATCAACATTGACAACTCTGCCGGTACCTCCCTCGGACACAACACTGATGCTTTCGATGTTGGTTCCTCCAGCGACATTACCATCTCCGGTGCCAACGTTCAAAACCAAGATGACTGTCTCGCTATCAACTCCGGTACTGGTATCACCTTCACCGGTGGAACCTGCTCCGGTGGTCACGGTCTCTCCATCGGATCTGTCGGTGGACGTTCCGACAACACTGTCTCCGATATCATTATTGAATCCTCCACTGTCAAGAACTCTGCCAACGGTATCCGCATCAAGACCGTTTCTGGTGCTACTGGATCCGTCTCCGGCGTTACCTACAAGGACATCACTCTCTCCGGCATTACATCCTACGGTGTTGTTGTTCAACAAGATTACCTCAACGGTTCCCCAACCGGTAAGCCAACTGCCGGTGTCCCCATTACCGATGTTACCTTCTCCAACGTCAAGGGTACCGTCACTTCCAGTGCTACCAACGTCTACGTTCTTTGCGCCAAGTGCTCTGGATGGACCTGGGATGTTAGCGTTACCGGTGGTAAGACCTCCTCCAAGTGCGCTGGTATCCCATCTGGTGTCAAGTGTTAAGTACCTTAACACCATCATGAATAAGCCCTGCAAAGGGTTTCTTCGAACAATATAGAAGGGGGAAGGGGGAAGGGGACGGTGTTGGAGATTGCGCTCAGTGTTCAGGTTCTTTGTAAATATAGCTTCTATTGTCCATATCGACTGTTTAAACCATTGTAATCGAATTGATTTGATTACCTTCAAAACTTTAGTCTTCAACCATGCTCTTCAGTGAATTTTCCTTGTCCACGTAATACCTTTTCAATTTGTTACTACTGAAAGCTTACCTTCTGTGATCATTTCTTTATCCTCTTCAATGCTCAAAGTGCATTTTATCGTGAACTCGAACCCAATATTCTCCAGCCTACCACTTCGACTATCAGATCATAAAATGTTGAGACTTCGTAGTTGTTTGCTAACGTTGCGGGGGCAGGAGTACTTCAATATGCACTGTACTATCAACACTTTTTACATACCACTTTGATTACTGTATCGCCGTTCGCCGTTCCTATCTTTAGAAGACAATATGGGGGCAGGCCCCCAAACCCCCATGGCTCGCTGCGCTCGAATATCTGAGTTACCTAGCACGCAACAATCTAGACATTCTGTCTTCACCTGTCCCGCCCACCAAACATGAATTTCCGGAGAGCCGGAGCGGCGCTTGCTACTTCATTAGTTAAGGACAAGATACATACAAGGAATTCACAACCGTTGGTATGAAATGCCCATCTAGTAAAATACGTTGGGACGAATATAGATTCGTAAGTCATTATGTACAAATTTCATAAGAGACAGAATTGAGCCGCTTATTTGCATAACTAGTGCTCTTAGAACACCGTAATGTGTAATTCTTTTACATCATCATGCGCTCATTCGGGAGCTTCCCTTGTCAAAAGCGTGGAAGGAATTTGCCGTCTCAAATGTTGGTAGTCTAGTCCCTCATCAAAACTTTAGTGGAATATATCGACGATTGAATGAACTACGATTTGAAGAGCGCATGTTAATCGAAACATTGCGATGAACTACTGAACTGCAGGAAGGAATGAGAGCCTGAGATTAACAATTGACCTGTCAGCTTATTACGAAGTCAATTAATTATACAGGAATCAGCACTTGCGAACGGATTTTCCGGACATAGTAAACGAATCCGGTTGTTGGGACCCCTCATTTTGAGATTGCGAGGATATTTGACGAGGAAGAACGAACGCGACTGAGTGCCAGTTTGGAAGTTAGATGGTAGTTACAGAAGGGTGAAAGGAAAAACGATATATCATCCGATTCACATTGCGGAAGGAGGAATCACCAAAGCGCAAATATGTTCTGCGCAACGATATCAGGACTGAGGGCTGGGGGAATGCGCCAGTTCATCACAGCTTCTCGAACCACGATTCAAAATACGATATCTACAAGATCAGCTATTCTGCGCAAGCTGCCACAGCGACCTATAACTACATCTACTTCTACTCCTATAAATTCTCTTCGCTCAAAATCCCGTCCGCAGACTACCAATTTTACATTCTCCTCGAATCCGAGACCGTCTTCGGAAACATTGTTTCAACGTCTTCGCACAAGAACAAATAGATACTTTCACAATTCAAGACCGAGGAGGAATGGAGAAGCAAAGCCTGAAAATTTGGGGGATGATACCAGTTTATCAGGGAGAATGAAGAAATTGAGTAGAGAATATGGGTGGAGTGTGGTGGGAGTTTATATCTTTTTATCTGCGGCGGATTTTCCATTTTGCTATTTGTTAGTCAGGACGCTGGGAACGGACAGAATTGGTAAGTGAGATGTCTCTTTTTTCTGTCGAATTGAGTTGGGTGGTTATGTTGGGAATTGTATTTGGGCGGGAGTTTGATTTTATATCCCATGAATGAATAGTTCAGACGGAGGTCTATCCTCTGTCTTATATTTTCCAAAACCTAATTCAAGTGGCCGGCTAACACACTACCATAGGTGAATGGGAACACACAATAACCTCCTCCATCAAATCCATCATCCCCGAATCCATCAAAACCACTTTCCACGAATGGCGTGTCGCCATGCAAAAAGCCTCACATGATGTTACCGGATCCGACAAGCTCGGCGATGGAGTAGAAATGGCAGGATGGGGAGTAGAAGAAGCAGAAGAGCGCAATAAAAGGGATGCTAGTCTAGGTACTCAACTGGCTCTCGCTTACGCGATCCATAAATCGTTTATTTTTATTAGAGTGCCTTTGACGGCGGCGGTGACCCCGAAGGTTGTGAGGACGCTGAGGGGCTGGGGATGGGATATCGGAAAGAGAACGACTAAGGAGGCAAAGAAGATTGCGGCGGTGAAACATGCGGCTCAACCGGCGAAACCTCTTAGGACGAAGGTTAAGAAGGTCTTCCAGACGAAGAAGAAGTAGAGGTCATTGGGAAGGCATGGTTTGGAGGAATGAAGTGTATATATGGGCATGGTACATATGTTTGGGGAATCTTACTCTACTGTAATTATGTATTAAAGAAAAGTGGTACATGAAAGTGGTACAGTGGAAGAAAGGATCCGGATGGAATGGAATGGGAAAGGAGAATGAATGTTACGATTAGCATAGCATGGTAGTGTATGGTATGGTATGGTGAAAAGAGAAAAGGCATTGGAAGGAGTTCGTCGAGTTTTATCCATATATCACAAGCTACACAGCACGCATAGATAGCAATGGATAGGTACTTTTGGATTGGAAGGGGAAGTGATATCAAATAGAATACTCTTCTCTTATTGTATGATGGTAATGCCTAGATACACATTTCGAGGTTATGAAGTATCATTGCTGAGGGGTTGTAAAGGGTAAAGACATTGATGAAGTCTACATATTAGGCACCTAGTAGGTACTAGGTAGGTGTTAGGTGTGCGTTTTTATGAAGTTTATGAAGTTATGAAACGAACTGTTAGTATTTATGCATTTATGCAACAATTGACGGTCATCACCGCCTCTTTTGGTAAATAAATCCCAAAGTCATTCCTCATTCTCATTCTCATTACTCCGAGTGATTGTAGCACCCAAGCTTAAGCATCTTCTTACCAAAAACACTCATTCTTGTCTAATAGAGCTTCAATTATTGGTCCAATCGGATAATAACGGAACGGAACCATTTCCAAGCTGGCTTTCAGACGGGTGTTTTACCCCGCCATTCCTCAAATCGTGGCTCCTCAAGCTAGACTGTCTGCTATTGCACGACAGATAAATCCTAATTTACTTGACAACTCTACCAATTCGGTATCTACAACACCATCGAGAAGCTTCAGTAATTCTACACACGTTCAAGAAAATAATATCAAGATGTCGACTCAGCAAGCTCACCCTACTTTGCTCATTCCGGGCCCAATTGAGTTTGATGATGCTGTCTTGCAGTCTATGAGCCATTACAGGTATGTATTTACCTATCATTACTACTAGATTGATTTGAGCCTTAAAATAGGATGTATCACTGACAAACTTTAAATAAAACAGTGAAAGTCACGTCAGCGCTCCATTTGTAGCAGTCTTCGGCGAAACTCTCTCTATGCTGCGCAAGCTCTTCCAATCTACCGATTCCTCCTCCCAACCCCTCGTCATTTCCGGTTCCGGTACTCTTGGATGGGATCTCGTGGCTGCAAATTTGGCAGAACCAGGTGATGAGGTATTGGTCCTCCATACTGGCTATTTTGCCGATTCGTTCGCGGATTGTTTTGAAACTTATGGAGTCAAACCCACACAATTGAAGGCGAAGATTGGAGAAAGACCTCAATTGGATGAGATTGAAAAGGCATTGAAGGAGAAGAAATACAAGTTGATCACGGTCACTCATGTGGATACTTCCACGGGAGTTTTGAGTGAGTTGAAGAAATTGAGTGAGCTTGTTCATCGCGTTTCTCCTGAGACATTGGTTGTGGTAGATGGTGTTTGCAGTGTGGGATGTGAGGAGATTGAATTTGATAGTTGGGGTTTGGATGCTGTCATTACGGCGAGTCAGAAGGCAATTGGTTGTCCAGCTGGTCTTTCAATTTCGTACTATAGTGGTAGAGCGATTGAGACGTTCAAGGCTAGAAAGACTCCTCCAGGATCGTATTTTGCTTCATTCAAGAATTGGTTGCCAAGTAAGTTTGACATTTGAATTTTTGGTGTATACGATGGGATGCTAATGGAACATAGTAATGCAAAACTACGAAGCTAAAAAGCCTTCCTACTTCGCCACTCCATCTCCTCAACTAGTCCACGCTTTACACACTTCTCTTACCCAAATTCTCTCTGTTCCTCTCTCTGAACGTTTCGCTAAACACAAAGCTACATCACAAAAGATCAAAAAGGCAGTCGCGGATCTAGGGCTCAAACAATTGGCACCTAATCCTGCTGATCAGGCAAATGGTATGACTGCTATCTATCTTCCAGAAGGTGTCAAGGCCGCAGAGTTATTGCCAAATTTGGTGAAGAAGGGAGTTATTTTTGCAGGTGGCTTGCATAAAGAAATTGCGACAAAGTATGTTAGAGTGGGACATATGGGAGTCAGTGTTATGGATGAGGGCAGAGGGGATGTAGAGAAGGCTATTGAGGCACTCGGTACTGGATTGAAGGAGGCAGGGTATGAAAAGGCTTAGTTGCGTTATTTGAAGAAGTGCAAAGGGTGGGAGCGGTGTTGAACGGAATGAGACGAAGTGATGTGTAATTTCTATATTATCATGAGCCGAGATCAGCATTGCTCAAAAATTATTGTGGATATATTTCGAATGGTTTAGGGGAACTCAAAATCACTCTTAGGTGGGGATGGGAATATGCAGATAGGTTGGAGAAGTCAAAAATTATTGTCTGGTGGTTATATAAAATGAATGGACGAATATGGATGAATGCATATAAATACTACCTAGGTACATAAATGAATGAATAAACGAAGGAACTTCATACATACCCGTGGATGTATCTTCAAAGTCATGAATGTGGTAATAAGGTGAGAATAGATGTTTTGGGTAGGTATTGATTAGATGAATAGATTGGAATTGCCTAGTCTGAGAATCAAGGATTTGGAGTGAAAGAACAGTATTGATTTTTGGTGGGATGGAAGGGAGTTATTGTGTAGGTGTGTAGGGACGTAGGTGTATAGATGGGTGTATAGGGTGTATAAGTATTATAAATGTAATTTGAGTATTTATTTTTTGATTTTTTTGATTTTTTTGATTTCTGTCTCTCTCTTTTTTGTTTCTTTTTTCTTTTTTCTTTGGAGGGAGGATGTTGTGGGTATTTGGGGATGGAGAGAGGGGATGTTGTGATGTTGTGATGTTGAGTTGGGCTGGGTTGGGTTGGGTTGGGTTGTGGGTGTATGTGTATATATATATGTTTGTTTGTTGGAAATGGATGAAAAGATGGGGATGGGGATGGGAATGGGGATGGGGATTGGGGGGATGGAAAATAGGGACGGAGCAGAAGAAAGTAAAGAAAGTACCTTCGCTTCGCGGATTTATTTGATTCGGAATATTTGTGTAGGAGGTGTGTGGGTGGAAGTATAGGTATGGGGATGGGGATAGGGATACGGTAGAGATGATGAGTGCACGTGTATCCAGGTAGTGATTACTTGGGATTGGGAAATATACCACAGGGAGGGATTTTCTTGAAGTGTGTGCTCAATCAAGCCTTGAAGTACTTTTTGGAAGTTGTTGTTCCTCAGATGATGGAGTATGGAGTGTCGAGTGATTGCTTGTTTCTCTAGGATGGTGTGGAAATATATACTTATGTGATGTGTGTAGAAAAGAATTGTGGAGTTGCAAGTGTAGTCTTGAGGGGGGCTTGTGTGAATGATTTTTAGATGTGTAAGTGGTAGGAATTGAGAAGCGAGTTGCTGATATTACTCATGCTTCTAGATTTGTCTAGGCTTGGGCCTCATAGGTATAGAGTTACCTTTAATACGGTTGAAAGGCCTGTGTATTGCCATGTAGATATATACTGCTTTTTGTTTGGCACTTGGGTCTGGGTTCGCTTGGGGATTGGATTCTGATATAACTTTGGTCGTATGGACGTACATGTCTTGTTGAAAGAGATTATGATAGGTATGGGTTTAGAGCTGTAGTCTTGTTTAATTATCATTTGATCATTCTGTTATATCAATTCATCAAATTTTCGTTGTTCACTAAGTATACGAATTTGTTTTGTTTGTGATTAACGTATCTCTCTCATCTCTCATGGCCGACTGCTTTGACGTTAGATTGATATAGTACTGATTATTCCCAAATTCGACCTGAAAGGTAAAGCAACTGCAAGAAAAGACTTCTAGGCCCCCAGGCTTCCATGGCTGTACAAACAACCTATCTTGCCTCGACACCCCATCGGATAGTACATTCATGTGTAACAAACGCAAACTCATTGCTTCGGAAATTTAGATACAACTCAGTAGAAGAAACACGGAAGATTGTACGGAAGCCTTAGCTTTCCACAAGATCCTGCATTCAATAGATACCTAGGTAGACATCGGTACTTATAGGCAAGAATGTGATGTATCGAATTTCGATTGATGAATGTGTTGGGAGAAGAAGCTTTTTGGGAGATCTAGTAATCTATGCCTAGATATGATATTAAATTCATGATGCTGGATCACTTGATTTATTGAATGTTATCACGATGCAGGTATGAGTAGCTGCGAGTAAAATGAGATATATGACATAGACCTTGGCAATGACTGGTACTTCATAAGAGAATGGGGAGTACGAGTACGCGAGTATATACTACTGAGTATATACGAGATGGCGAGGTGAAGTATTGATACAAAGAGTAGATGGGCATATTGAGAAGTAAATCTAGTCCCAGAAAAAGGGGGCAAGGAGCAGAATGACAGATGGAGAGGATAGAGGGGCACATCAAGTAGATGTGAATTGCTCATTTGCCATTGATGTAGAGAATTGAGGATCGTCCTGAGCTTATGCAGGAGAATTGAAGAGTGAGTAGACTATATATAGAATATTAACCACCAAAGATAGAGATAATGGAAGAGAGTTGAATTTATACAGCTCCCTCATTCACCACGCACAGAGAATCGAGGGGTATGATGAGTATATGCAGTTTTCTCATCCATGACCACCACTCTGCTAAGTTGCTTATAAAACAATCATAATCCACAGTGGATCAATTTGTTCCTAACAAGGGAAAGAACGGCGGTATATCGTATTAAAACAAGGTCATGAATTGAATGGAATTTGATTGAACACCCTTGAAGCTTTGAATGAACACACATCAGAGAGATTCACTCACGGATAAATCTTCCGAGAGAGATAATTTAGATATGATCACCTGACCTGCTGGTTTACCGATCGGTATTCAAGGCCCGCTGAGAGAATCCCTCCTCTTAGTGGGGCACAAAGCACTTTGAACATGCGGCTGGGTCCAACAATCTTCGACTTGACATTTTCTAACAACTTCTTCAAACATACCATCAACTTCTTTTATAAAGTTTCTTGTAACAGCGCAAGCTGCACAAAAGGATATTAAAGCATATTGCTTATCTATTGAGAGCAGGATAGGGTATTATACCTAAATCAAGCTGCAAAGATGGCTGTCACCATTGAAGAGCTTGACGCGACCGTCAAGACTTTCTATGAAGGTCGCGGTGAGGCTGTGAGTATATATCATATATCCAAATGAATCTTTCTATGCCGGAACATCTTAACTGACGCGTTTGTCCCGTAGCAAAAAGCCGCTCAGGCTGCAATGAACCAGGTACGACTTCCTTATGCGCCGAAAATCTTTCTCTCATTCCATATCGCCATCGATACTGATATACTATATAGTTCAAGGAGGATCCAGATGCGTGGTTGTTAGTTGATAAGATATTACAAGAGTCTACATATCCGCAAGCCAAATGTCGGTCAAGATTCCTTAACGCCCTCTCTATGCTGTTTCGCTGACAAATTATCAGATTTGGGTTTGCAAGTACTAGATCATGTTATCATGACAAGGTGGAAGGTTCTGCCCAGAGAGCAGTGCCAAGGTAAATTGATTCAGTTACTGTTCTTGATGAAGAACGCCACACTGACTTGTTCCAGGTATTCGAAATTTCGTCGTTGGTTTCATCATACAATGTTCCGGATCGGAAGAGTCTCTGAGGTCCCAAAGAGTTCTCTTGAACAAGTTGAACCTCGTCCTCGTTTCCATCTTGAAGCAAGAATGGCCTCACAACTGGCCTACTTTCATCAACGAGATCATATCCTCCTGCCACACAAGTTTATCGATATGCGAGAATAATATGTCGATTTTGAGATTGTTATCGGAGGAAGTTTTCGATTACTCGGCGGACCAGATGACTTCTGCAAAGACGAAGAACTTGAAGACGACGATGTGTGCGGAGTTTTCGTCCATCTTCCAACTTTGCAACGAAGTATTGAATAGCGCCACTCAAGAAAGTTTGATCAAGGCTACCCTCGAGACCCTTCTCCGATTCTTTAACTGGATTCCGCTTGGTTATATCTTCGAGACGACCGTTATCGATACCCTTAGAGAACGATTTTTGGAGATGCCCGAATTCAGAAATGTCACATTAAAGTGTTTGACAGAGATTGGAGGACTCCAAACTGGTACTGGGAACAACTACGACGAGAAATTGGTTCAAATGTTTACCGAAGTTTTGACCACAATTTCCAAGATTATTCCTTTGACTCTCGACCTCAAGAGTACTTACAATTCGAGTAACTCCAAGGACCAAGAGTTTATCCAGAATTTGGCCCTTTTCTTGTGTAACTTTTTCTCTTCCCATCTTACTGTAAGTTTTTTGTTACTCATTTAGTCTTCCCCGATGCATTCTAATTATTCCAATAGCTCATAGAGAACCTACCGAACCGTGATTTCCTCACACACGGTCACTTCTACCTTATCCGAATCTCCCAAATCGAGGACCGAGAGATCTTTAAGATTTGCTTAGAATACTGGACTAGATTGGTTCAAGAATTGTACGATGAACAGCAGTCACTACCTATTGGAGACGTTAACCCTCTTGTCGGAATGGGCGTCGGCGGCATTTCGAGTCCTGGTGCTCCAAACCCAAGTCTGCTCGCCAACTATCCTCTCAGAAAGCACAAGTACAACGAAGTACTTTCGAACTTGCGAGTGGTTATGATTGAAAAGATGGTCAGACCAGAGGAAGTCTTGATTGTTGAGAACGATGAGGGTGAGATCGTTCGTGAATTCGTCAAGGAGAGCGACACTATTCAATTGTACAAGACCACCAGAGAGTGCTTGGTTTATCTTACTCATTTGGACGTAGTCGATACCGAGAACATCATGACTGAGAAGTTATCCCGACAAGTTGATGGTACCGAATGGTCATGGGCCAACTGTAACACATTGTGCTGGGCCATCGGTTCCATCTCCCTTGCAATGAACGAAGAGACTGAGAAACGTTTCTTGGTTACTGTCATCAAGGATTTGCTCGGGTTGACTGAAATGAAACGAGGAAAGGACAACAAAGCCGTGGTTGCCAGTAACATTATGTATATCGTTGGTCAATATCCACGTTTCTTGAAGGCTCACTGGAAATTCTTGAAGACCGTTGTCAACAAGTTGTTCGAGTTCATGCACGAGTCCCACGAGGGTGTTCAAGACATGGCTTGTGATACATTCATCAAGATTGCCAGACAGTGTAAGCGTCACTTTGTTGCTTTGCAACCTGGCGAGTCTGAACCATTCATCGAGGAAATTGTCAGAACCATGCGCAAGATTACTTGCGATCTATCCCCACAGCAAGTGCACACTTTCTACGAGGCATGTGGCTACATGATTGCCGCTCAACCACAAAAGAATTCCCAAGAAAGACTCATTGCTGAACTGATGTCATATCCAAACGCTGCTTGGGATGCCATCATTGCCCAAGCAAACACCAATCCTCAAATTCTTCAAGACGCAGATACCATTAAGGTCATTGGTAATGTCATGAAGACCAACGTGTCTGCTTGTTCCTCTATCGGAAGCTACTTCTATCCTCAAATTGGACGCATTTACCTTGACATGTTGTCTATGTACAAGGCTACCAGCACGATGATTTCTGAAGCTGTTGCAAGTGAGGGTAAGTGGATCTCTCATGATGCTTTTACGATTTGTAATACTAATTTTTGATAGGTGAAATTGCCACCAAAATGCCTAGAGTTCGAGGTCTGAGAACTATCAAGAAGGAGATACTTAAGCTCATTGAAACGTTTGTTGAGAAATCCGATGATCTTGAGATGGTTCGAACAAACATTGTTCCAAACCTTCTTGAAGCAGTCTTGATCGACTACAACCGCAATGTCCCAGGTGCACGTGATGCCGAAGTTCTCAAGGTCATGTCTGTTATCATAACCAAACTTTCTGTACGTTGGACCCCATATCGCTCGAAATATTCAGTGGTGCATACCCTTTCTTACCTTAGCCTCCTTATCTTGGAGATACATCCGGCACTTACTAACATGTAATATAGGGCCTCATGGAAGATCAAGTGCCAAACATTATGTCAAATGTATTCGAATGCACTTTGGAAATGATCAACAAGGATTTCTCGGAATTCCCAGAACATCGTGTTGAATTTTTCAGCCTTCTCCGAGCAATCAACCTCCACTGCTTCCCAGCTCTCCTCAAACTCGATAACCGACAATTCAAGTTTGTTATCGATTCTTGCATGTGGGCTAGTAAGCACGATAATAGAGAGGTTGAGCATGCCGGTCTCAACATGTGTTTGGAGTTGATCACCAACATCGCAGAAACTGACCCCGCCACTTCCAGTGCTTTCTTCCAGCAATTCTTCGTTCCAATTCTCCAGGATGTTTTCTTCGTACTCACCGATACCGATCACAAAGCTGGATTCAAGTCTCAAGCAACTTTGTTGGCAAGAATGTTCTACTTTGTTCACCCAGCTGACGGTACCGCGCCAAAGATTCAAATGCCTATCTATGTCCAGGATCAAGCACCACCAAATACATCCAACAAAGATTTCCTTACAAACTTTGTGGCCAGTTTGTTGCAGAATGCCTTCCCTAACCTTCAAGCGTAAGTCATTGCCCTCATCTCTATCAGTATACCTTACTAACCCATTTTAGACCTCAAATCCAAGCCTTCGTTGAGGGTCTCTTCACTTTGAATCATTCTGCAGATCGATTCAGACTTAACTTGCGGGATTTCTTAATCTCGTTGAAGGAGTTTGCTGGGGACAATACCGAGCTATACGCCGAGGAAAAAGAGACAGCCGAAAGAGATGCCAAGGCCGCAGAACGTGAACGTCTGTCCAAGGTCGGAGGACTCATTAAGCCTGCGGAACTCGACGATGAAGATGAGTTGTGACTTGACGAGGAGCTACGGATCGACTTTGCACGACCGGAAAACCCACCCTCAGATCAAAAACGCCGAATCAACTACAATGCCGATAAACTTGATGGTTGGGATGTTTATGATCTCTAAACAACTTCCCTATACATCTAGCAGGACAAACTGGTGTCCGATCTGGATAATGATTTTTTCCTTTTACTTTTTCGCCCAATGATATCACATACTTAGGAGCAATGTCGCTACCTACGTGGAGTTACTACGAAGGATCAGAATGATATTGTTATCTAAAAAAGTAATTTTCTGTTTAGATTCAATTCTCCGATGAACATCGTGAGGCGATACACAATAGGCATTTGCGAACCAATTTTTCATTTCTCGATACCTTTGAATTTAGGAGGCACATTGTGCATGTCAGTTGGTGGAGGAAGTTTGAGCAATTTTTAAGGCATTGGGTGAAATGAAATGAAATGAAATGGGAATGAGATACGACATATGAAAGAAATGCAGAAGCATTTTCAGATATCGCAATAAATATCGCATCAAGGAATTATGAATTTTTTTATGTGGCCATTCTTCATAAAGTACCTGGTAGGTACTCTTCGTACTGATATGCATTGCAGAGGTTCCTCCATGCCAAATATCCCAGTCAGAGTGAGCTGACCAATCAAGACTCTCAACACTACAACGTGCATGTATTTAACCACAAGTCATGGTGACCTTCCCTTCTTGCATAATCTTCGTCATTAGTTCATCCTTCAGTGCAACATACTGCAAAATCGTACCTGGGGTAAGGAAGCTAAGAAGCTTCCGCATCTCCAACTTCAGGCACGTTGCATCATTTATTGGTTAGTTTTCCGGTGGCAACACGGATCCTTTAATCGTCAATATATTTTGTGTATATTGGCACCCGCTTCACCCGGAGCAAGGAATATATGTTCTCCATGTTACCCCGCGATCTTTACAATGTTCCTGTGTACCTTTACTTCTTTTATTGTTGGCATTGGTACTGTTTATAAGATTTCTAGTGATGTCTTTAAGAAAGTTTCTCACAGTGGCCCCTCTCTTTGGGCTGGCAGCAGCCCAAAGCAATTCATACGTTAATCAAACTACATGTAATGGAAACACATATACGTATCAGACACTAGGAGGCTATGGATATATTCCAGGTACTGCACGTGATAAATTCGGGGACACGATTGGCGGGATTGGGAGTGCGATCGCGATTGACACGAAGAGTTGGAAGAAGTTAGAGAATGGCAGTTATACGGGGGTTTTGTGGGCGTTGCCTGATAGGGGATGGTTTGTTGCATTTCAGTTCTCTTTCCCCCTCAATCTACCACTTATCTATCGTTCCTAGAGTCACGACTTAGTTACTCGAGGTATTTGGGGAAGGAGGTTGATTGAGAGTTCTAACGGACGTACAGGAATACAGAAGGCACCCTAAACTTTCAAACCCGGGTTCATAAATTCGACATCATTTTTACACCAGCGGTCAATGCGACAGTGAAAAGTCCTTCGGGAAATAATTTGTTGTTCAAATATGATGACACGGTTCTGTTTTCCGGACCGGATGGGACGCCAACAACAGGGCTGGACGCGGATGGATCGGGTCATTTGAGTTATGCGGGGTTCCCCGATTTGCCCGTGGCGACGTATACAGGTGATGGATTCGGAGGAAACGGGGCCGGAGGAAGGAGGGTGTCAGTTGATGCTGAGGGATTGGTATTGGATGGAGCTGGAGGATGGTGGGTTAGTGATGAATATGTATGTTTCCCCGGTCTCCTAATGTTTTACCTTGTCTAACTATCCACTAGGGTCCCTATATTTACCACTTTAACTCTACCGGCACAATGACATCCGCCATACGACCGCCAGATGCCTTCATTCCCATGCGTAATGGCAGCGAATCTTTCTCCGCTGACTCTCCCTACCATTATCCCGACCAAGGTTCCGGCGATGACGTCTCACCTGCCGATAATCCTACTGGTAGAGATAATAACCATGGATTCGAAGGTCTCAGTATATCTGCTGATGGAAAAACTCTCTACACACTTCTTCAAGCAGCAAATAATCAAGAAGGCGGTCTGAAATCTCAAACAGAACGCTATAGCCGTTTTCTCTCGTATGATATCTCAGACCCAGGAAACCCATTGTATTTGAGTGAATATGTGGTCCCTCTTCCTTTATGGACAGATCCAACGGCGAAAGCTAGCAAAAACCCAAAAGTAGCTGCGCAGTCTGAAATTCATGCCTTACCTAATGGACAATTCTTGGTTTTGGCGAGAGATTCGGGGTCAGGAAATGGACAGGATAGTACGGAGAGTATTTATAGACAGATAGATATTTTCGATATTAGCAACGCGACGAATGTTAAGGGGACGAAATACGATTGTGCTACTTGTGCGATTGCGAGCTCGACGGGGGTTCTAGGGAGCGGAATTAAAGCGGCAACCTACTGTGCATGGCTGGATGTCAATGATAATGATGAGTTGAAGAGGTTCGGAGTACATAATGGGGGAAAGACGGACAAAGGACTGTTGAATGAGAAGTGGGAGAGTATTGCTGTGGTGCCTGTTGATGGGAAGGATGGCGCGGATGGGGAATGGGTAGGTTCTTTATTTTTGGGAGAAAGGGAGATTTGCTAATGAAGGAATGATATAGTATATTTTCAGTCTGAGTGATAACGATTTTATCACGCAAGATGGGTATTTGGAGGGAGGAAAGTTCACGTATAGTGATGGGAGTGGATATAATCTTGATAATCAGGCATTGGTGTTCAAGGTGAAGATTCCGGCGGGTGGATTGACTGAGAAGTATGGGGTTTGAGAAGGGGGTTTGAAGGCGAGTTTAGAGGAAGGATGTGGTTTCTGAGGGTGACGGGTATACTAGAATGTGTTATTCAAAGGGAGATAGGAGAGATAAAAAGCAACGATTTTTTTGTATTTAGTAAAGCAACGGACTAATAATGTACATGGGAGATATTAGCTATCTTTAAAGTAGCTTCAACACCTCCATACCATCACCTTCTCCACACGTCATCTAATCGTCGCTGATATGCTTCCGCATCTGCCATTGCCTGTGCCTCTCTTGCCTCTCTCTCTTCACTTGTTTCTGCTCTAACTTGAGGGACTGGTGCTGCAGCAGCGGCAGCGGCATCTCTCTCGGCTCTCTCGCGCTGTATAGCTTCGTATGATTTGGGGGCCCCAAAGTGCCAGTTGCAAGCAAAGCCTGCGCCTAGATATAGTTCTTGACCCGCGTTCAAACACCCTCCAAAGTTACAATACAATAAGGGCTTGCAAGAAAGACACCAATTAAAGCCGGATTCGAGAGGATTTCCACAACTTTCCCACGTTTGGGTCCTTGGGTCCAAAACTAGATGTCCATTTACGCGCTTTTCTAAACCACATGTGGTAGGAGGCTTTAGATCACCCTCAATTGGAGTATTGGAAATTGGAGGCGGTGAATCAAACCGTTGGTTCTCGTCCGTGTAGCCTGCATTATAGCCTGGCTGATACGTTTGGCTTGCGCTGTCGTCTCCAGTCCTTGCTTGGCTAGAGCTGGAGCCTGTTTCATCACGTCGATTTGAGCCACTATGGTGTGTTCTTGTTCCCCTCGACCCGCGGACCTTTTCCGCGGAATTCCTCCTAGCTTGTCTATCGGATGTATAACCATAAGTATAGTTTCCCCGATGGTCGGACATGATTACTATTCAAATTAGAGTCTATAAATAATGGACTAGATTCAGGAATATCAGAAATACCTCAGAAGTGTAGATATTGACTTAATTTCAGTGTATGGTGTACGAATGACTTTGACGGTTTAGAACTGCTACCAGTTAGAAACTGAATCTGTATATTATGAAGAAAATACCTCGAGCTTGAATTAGGCAAAGAAAGGTACGGATTGCGGATACTCACGTTTGGTAAAAGCTGCGAAGAGCACTAGAGAGTGCACTTGTGGAGGGGGAGAGGGGCTATTAAGCGACAATAAGGTCTTGGTATATGGTCTAGGAGTATGGGTATTGAGATGTTCTTGTATGAAGCTGACTTCGGAGCGACTGGAGGGTACTTTATGTTGAGAATGACAAGTGGATTGGAGAGATAAAGTAGATGTTTTGATGCTGGATGTAAAGGGGAAAAGAGAAGATACCAAAGAAGGGAAACCAGTCCTATTTGTGCACAATTGAAGACTGAGAACAAATGCTAAAAAATGTTTGATTCGAGTCAAAATTGCCTGGAAGTCATAAAAATTCATAAGACATTTCTTATGTTGTGTCATTCAAAGAATTTCTGTGTCACTTGATCAACATTTCGAGTCAAAAAACACTTCGAAACGGCGTATAATCATCTATCTACCACTATATCGGTGGTATCCTGTATATCTTCGAGTCGAAATACCCTCGAAATAGAATATATTCATACCTAAAATACAAAATGTATGTGATTGGGGGCAATGAATAACCGTTCCATTGGCTTTTCGAATAACAACACCTCAAAATGTGGTGCTTTCACACTCATATCGATAGATATGAGTGACTTAAGGTTATAAATAGTCATCAGGGGATAATTTGAGTCAAAATAACCTCCAGATGCCGTGATTTTGTTAAAAAAAAGGGTGTAACATACGCGGGTACGTGGCACATTCCGAGTCATTAGGGGCTCCCAGTCACTGAACCAGGGTGATTGATGAGCGCCTTCAAGATGTTGTTCGAATCATTAGGGATCTTGAGTCACTGAGCAATTCACTTCTAAACTTCGATGACCCTGCGAGTACACTTTATGGTGCTGAAGAATAAACTTTCAGGTATTTATTGGTCAAAATGAGTCGGAAATACCTTGAAAATCCTTGGAAAAGGACTTTTGGGTACCTTACCGTATACTTGCGAGCTACGATGACTTTTGGGTGAGCTCAAACACTCAGGAATGGCATTTTGATTTCGAATGAACCCAGATGAAGCAAAAGGTACTTGGAAAATCCACGAGACTGGGCTTTGAGAACACGAAAGTACACCCAAAAAATATCAATTACGCACAATATAGGTATGGCCTGGCCTACATGGAAAAAAAACACGTCGTATGACTCTTAAGTGAACTTTCAGTTGCTGCATCCAGTAATTTCGGCATTTTGAGACATGTAGACATGTTGCAATATCCCAAATGACACAGAATTCACGAGACTCTATGGAATGCTCTTGAAAAAGCTGAAAATTTCCAAGTCCCCATAGATGATATGTAACATGATTTGGATGGGCATAGCCTGAGAAACCAGACTAGACAGTTCAGCTTCCAAGTCATATTATCCGTGGATGTCAGACGGGATAATTGCATGTCTTAGCGAGGATGAAAGGAGAGTGAGTGACTAATAACTCTTAACGTTGTAAGCGATAATTCTCCCTTCCACGTTTAATCTAGACCCCAAGTCTGAATGAAAAATGTTGGTATCCAAGCTACACATTGCAGATGAATGATATACTCTCGGATCTAGTAGATGAGATTATTATGTGCTGAATTGAGGAATCAATATCTAATTGTTCGGGATGACAGTACCTCGACATTTACAAAGGAGTGGACATATAAGCACACAATGTTCGATTCTAGACTAGGCATTGAAAAAAAAATCCTTGCTAAACTAATTGGGATGAGTGTAAGCCCATTCGTCTCTAGATGGCCTCTTGAGTAATACCTCGAGCTCCATTATGTACAGTCAAGTTAAAGATTGAACCGTCTGATATCCTTCGTGCATCTATAGGTTGTAGTCTTAATCATTACCACCATTTATCACCTCTTATCTTATCTTCACTGATTGATTAGCACTTTGATAAACCAACGTAATAGTTAGTACCTAGCGATACATAGGATACCCTTTTCGCTTAAAGTTAGCCTTTGGAGGCGGCAAGTTGGAGCCGCCTGGATAACGAAAAACAAGTGCGATTACTGCAAACCCCACCCTTTTAGATCGACAATGTATTAACATATAGAAACTAACTGCTCTATCTCGGAGATATCGTTTTGATAGGGCTTTTTACTCGATATGCAGAGTTAGTTTGAGAAAGATAATAGAGAGATCATTCAGGAGCTCGGATTCTATCCTGATCGGAGGAGGATTTGGAGCTGCAGCGATAAATTCTGTGTGGTTACAGAATTAATTACAGCACAAGTGATTGGAAAACTTGTTGATACAGGTTTTCAATTCTAGTGATAAATGAAAATAACCAGTGAAACGATAATCATTGTTCAAAATAACACGATGCACGAAAGATCTGTCCGCGGCTACCAGTAGGGATCATACTGACTTTGTGGTTGAAAAGATTGTACGAGGCGGCGTTTTTTTTACTGATTGAGACAATGATGCGAATCTGAAGTTGTGAATTTGGGCATACCGAAGTTCATATCAAGGCACTTGTGTTTTTTCCGAGACAGCTTAAAAAGGAAAAAGGAATGAATTGTTATACATTGTCTATCAACTGACTTTACGCATTGTCCGCCAATACCCTTTCTATGTCGTTAACACTTATAGTCAGCAAATCAGGTCGACTATAATGACCACAAACATCCAAGAAACTCCTCGATTTCAGAATTTCATCTAGATCGAGATCTGCATATAAGAAACCCTCAACTGCATCTGGTAAATCTTCGGACAATTTTCGTCCATCTGGGCCGAAAATGGCAGAAGTGCCTCCACCAGGCGCGTTCATAACAAGACCATTACTAGTATCCATTCTATCGATTCCGTCCTGACTTAGCACTGCTGTAGTATGCAAGACAAATGATTGTGATTCTATGGCATATGCCTGTGAAAGAGTTCGGCTTCCTAAAGAAACTTCATTAGCTTAATCATCTCCAAATTTCAATATAAAAACATACCGTCTCTGGACATGGACCAAAGATCAGGTCCTCCACTATGCTCTCATATTGGTGGCCACTGGGAGACGTGAATACTTTCGCGCTGGCTATAACTGTGGTATTTGAGTAGAGGAAGTGCATGTTCCCAGCACGCTAAGGTTCCCACTCGTCCAATGCCCGCGAGATCAACTACGTTCGTCAACGATGATCCCGATGCCTCGCCAAATATAGTTCTCTCCATATGTGTAGCCTTGAGCTTTCGACGTTTCACTCTTATAATGCCTTCATGATCGATAATTGCCTGAGAGATGTAAAGAGAGTGATTCCAATTCTCGCTAAAACCTAAGACGACCGATATATTGCTTTCTTTCGCTGCTGCACATATGCGACCCATTTCGGGTGAATCGATGCGTAATGAGTTCTTGATGTAGGCAGTAGAGAGATCAAAATCAACACTTCGAGTCCTTGAAGGGTTATTCATTGTTAGCGAGAACTTAGGATCTAAGACTGAAGGAATTGCCACCATATCCATGATGGATACCCTGGGATCCAGCATTCTGGGAATGAGACCAGCTGTGCTCCATTCACAGACGCCTCTTTGATAAGAAGACATGTTTTATCGACCGTCTTTTTCAAATCGAGCCAAATGGGCTCAAATTGTGTCACTGCGACTCGTACATATCTGGGTGGTATCGGTGTTTGGGTCATTGTTGCTGAATTGTCCCGCAAAGTTGTTATTTCTGTGAATACAAACCTTTTCAGGAAAGATGGATAGTTGGCTATTTATCTTATCTCGGGGGCGAATGCTGGGTTGTAAAAGATATAAAAATATTACCTCATGGTGACTTATTGGTGACTCTGATAAGTTGAATGATTAGTTGTATGTCGGCTGAACCTCGGATAATGCCAAGCCATGAAGCTATCGCGGCGGCATGTTGGAGCCGCCTGATTGTTTGATAAGACTAAGATCAGATCAATCAAGCCACTTGATAAGATGGAATTAATGGCATGTATTAGATACCAGAAGTCTAGATATACTGGAGTAGATTTAAGATATAAGAAGCCACGATGATTTACTCTAGAAACATGCATCCATTCCTTTTCATTATCTTCATATTTGGAAAGAAAATTGAAGCAGCTTCCTTTTGCGCACTTAGCCACGTCTATTCATCAAAAGTAAAATCGAAATGGCTTTCGGAATTCTGGAGCCAGTGTCAAGCACAGTCCCATCTGGAACGAATCTTTTAGGGAATTCGCGCAATGCATCAGACCCTGAGGGAGTCGAGACGCAACTCATCCTTGTCCCCAAGCCCTCCGAATCGCCATTAGATCCATTGAATTGGCCTCGATATAAAAAAGAACTCCTCTTCGCGACTATTGTCTTCGGGGCATGTGCAGCAGGGTCACTCGGGCCAGTTCTTGTGCCTGGTTTTACTGCAGTCGCCATATTGCTCGATGTACATTTGGCTGACATGGCTCTTCTGAATGGCAGCTTGATCATGACTCTTGGTGTGAGCGCGTACCTTTGTCCCTGTATAGCCGAAGTATACGGAAAGCGAATGGTGTACCTTGTAACGACGGTTATCATTGTGGCTGGATGTTGCTGGGCTGGCGCAGCAAATTCATACAATTCCCTGTTGGCGGCACGCGCAATACAAGGTGAGTTCTAGCAAAAAGTCTTTCTGGAAGAATTTGAGCACTGTTGACTTATCACCGTAAGACTTGGAATGGGCGGGTTTTTTGCAATGGCGGGTACTGCTTCGATTACTGATGTATTCTTTGTGCACAAGCGTGGGAGACGTATTGGACTTTGGAATTTCAGCGTCATGATTTCAAACAATCTCACACCAATTGTGAGTGGATATGTAATCTCCAGTGTGTCCTGGCACTGGAGCTTTTGGCTTCTAGCGATTCTGTGGGTTGCGATTCTGGCAGCAACCCTCGTCTGCTTCCTCGAGACGACTTTCTACCGCAACGCAGGCTCAGATAACTCCGTTGAAGTTGATATCTCCGGAGATAACTCAACTTCCCCAAAAGAGAAATCTGAGCAATTGGCGCCGACTATAAGCACACCAAATCATGAGATCAGAAGATCAGACGTTAAGAGTTATTCTCAAGTATCCAGTTGGAAATATCATTTTGGGTTTGGCGCTATAAGGTTTCGCAACCAAAGCCGCGTCTTCAAACTCTGTGTAGATCCGATTATCCTTTTAGCACACCCTGCAGTTCTTTGGGGATGTCTGATGTGGTCAGTAATTTTTACATGGATCATTTTAATCGGTGCTGTGGTCTCTCAAATCTTTGGAGCAGAACCATATAACATGAGCACAACTGCAGTCGGAAACCTTGCTGGAATCGCACCTTTGATTGGATCCACAATGGGAACACTCACAGCGGGGTGGGCTTGCGACAAGATAGTCGGGTATCTGGCACTACGCAATCATGGTATGTATGAGCCAGAGTTTCGTCTTCTTATCATTATACCGGCATTCATCACAATGGCTATTGGTGGATTTGGTCTTGCAGCTGCCATTGATAAAGGGCTCTCGCCAATTACGTGCGGTGTGTTTATGGCGATTTTGAATTTTGCGGTTGGTGCCGGGTGCACCGGCGTTGTTGCATACACCAACGATGTATGCGGTCAACGATCTGGTGAAGCCTTTGGTCTTGCTATGGTAAGCTATCGTTTTGTTGAAGATAAGATGAGGAAGCAATTGCCTAACACTTATTTTAGATTATTAAAAGCGCCTTTGCTTTCGGTCTCACGTTCGTATTCAACGATTATTATACTGCAGCCGGCCCTCTTGTATTTTTCTCAACTTTTACGGCGTTGACTTTAGGTATTATGCTGACGACAGTCCCAATGTATATATTCGGAAAGAGAATACGATCATGGGCAGATACCACAACTGCGTTAACTTTCTCTGGGCCTAAATGAGGTATATTTGTGTTGGAAAAGAGCGAGGTATATACTCGTAAAGATAGAGAAATAGTTGTTTAAGGTTGATCTATAGGAGGAAATAACCAATTCATATCGTTTAATTGAAACGGGTCGCCCATCTCATAAATTCCCAATGTGAAGTCAGAACTTGCAAAACCTCTACCTTCCTTAATTTCTGTTGCAGGAAGATCGTCCTTTGAAGGAAGATTTTCGAGCTTATCGGCCGAGTAGGAATTTGCAAAATTGTCGTCTTCGTTGTGTGCTTCCGAAGCGGCTGTGATTTGGTATTCCATCGATGATTGATCTTTAGGTTTGCTTGCAAAATCATTTTGGGAGTGCGCGGGTAGAGGATAGCTTAGTCGCATTGGCAACGCAAATACTACAGACCACCTATGCGCAAGTTCTTGAAGCAACGCGATGGCCTTTCGCAATCGCTTCCAAGCATACTTCATTTCTCCCAGTGCTTCTATACACTCTCGGAATCGTGTAATTGACCGCTTACGCAAAGTACCATTCGAGGAGGTTACACTAAGCAGATGCATAATGGCTGCGGTAAGAACATTGTGTACTACGACAAAAGGAGCGGTTCGGAGGCATCCGGCTTTTCGATAGTCTCGGAGTAAATTCGTAATAGCAACAGCTGAAGAGTTTGATGATTGAACAGCCATGCGGTAAAGAGCACCGTTGGAGTCTTCGCGCAATAGAGGCCGCTGCACCAATATGAGGCACATGTGATATGTCATTCGAAGACTGATAGTGGTGCTAGACTGTCCGTTCCATTCGCTCGATAGCTGTCTATTCATTTCATTATAAAAGGTGCATAAGGCTTCGCGGGCATCGAATAAAAGTTTATTGCGGCTCTGGCTGTCCAATTCATGGAACTGGAATGAGTAACTACACTTATTAGCAATGAAAATTGTGTGCTATACCTAGCTAGCCATACATTTGATCCATATACTTGTCGAACAAAAAAAGAAGCCGACACTCGTAATTGAAAACGAGCTCTGGGAGCGTCGCTGATGATGTTAAAATACTCTCCAACCATGGAGTTCTGACACGAGTCCATGGTATACAGCATTGTCGTCCTAAGCTGAATGTAGCAATTCTTTAAAAATCAGTCTATATCCATGAATATGTTTGCCAACCTTACCGGTCAATACGAAACCAAAGCCAGAATGTTCGGATACGTGAGTCTTTGCTTTCAGGTGAGATACCTGCGATATTCTGCAGATCCACCACATGCAAGCCAAGCTGTGTTGTTAGAGCTGCGCCCATACCTATTAAGAGAAGATACTGGTTAACGATCAATGCTCTTGGGACTTTTGGTGAGACTAACAATTATACATCCAAGCCGAATTTTCGTTGTCTAAGGTGAGATCCCGCCAGCACAGCATTGCCAACGCCCGAACGGTAACAAGCGATGGACAGCTTCGACAACACTGCTGTACAATATTCTCAGCGCTCTTGTAAAACATATCGCCGATATGAGTAGCATTTTCTCGCGCGGAAAAACAAGTTGCAAGAGCAAACATTGCAGTTCGTAGCAATATCTCATCCAAGTCAGCTCCAGCAGGAAGAACATCGAAGTTGTTGAGAGAAAACGAATCAAGAAATTGATTGTTTGGGTTCACAACAGATTTGAAGACATCAAAGAGCTCCTGTCGCAACGCCTGATCCGCAAGACACTGGTCTAAGGAAGGCATATCAGATGCCGTAATTATCGGATTGTTTCGAAGCTGGCTATCGCTTCTGGATTCCTGAGCAGCAGATATAAAGTGGAGGTTAGATGACGGGCCAATGAATGAAGTATCTCCCTTGCTATCTATCTTAAGCTTCCACATCAAATTTCCTACCTCGTCGACTGCAGAAGCCGATCGTGTTTCTTGGTCAGAAAGAGCACCAGAAAGCCCATCCACTCCTGGCCTTGTGGACGAAGATGTGGATCCTAGAGTAGCATTACGCATAGAATTACCAGAAAACGCTTCATTCTCTAATTCTTTTACCCTTTGTAGAAGGATCTCAATTTGTTCTTCGAGTTTTTCAACCTCTTCTGGGTCTCTCTTGCGTCTGAGCGGAAATAGATTAGCAAGCTCTAACTCTACCCTGACAGTACTAGAGAGTAGAGATCAAGATTCATTCTCACTTTCGGTTGCTTCGCTCATGATCGTAAACACACTCTCTTTCCTGAGCCTGGCATGAAGAACATTGTGGTTTTCTCCCGTCGCATTTGCGCTTCCTCCGTCGGCATTCAACACAGGCAAGGTCGATTCTTTTGGTGTGATCCATGCGAGAGGTTCGGCGGGGAGATCAGAAAATCTAAAGTGCAATCGAACAGATAGTCCGTTCACGGACAGAATTCAAAGCTGTCAGGTTCAAATGCTGCAAGTCAATTGGCCTACTGTTTGATTGTTTGTGATTGAAGTTGGACACTGGCCCGCATGATGATTAGATAAGATAAGATCAACACACATCACGTGACATGCCAATTCTCATGGCATGTCGTGGTCTTTTGTGTGATCTCTTTTGAATTGCACGGCCATTCTCTTTATCATTCTGAAACATGTATTGTGCATGCTCACACAGAGATAGATCAAAAGATATCACATACAAACTTGACTAAGCAGTCAACCTCCCATCCACAAGTGACCATTGTCTTTGGTGTTCATTTCGAACGACCTGTAGTTTGGCCTCCAACGAAGTCGCGGTTCATACCTTGCGATCTTCACAAGCCTCTGTACAGTAACAAGCCAAAGTACTAAGCTATTTTAACCAAAGCGTTAGCCAATGAAAACTCCAGGATCACATCCTGCAAAGTTCTCCATACTATGGTTAGTATGAAAGCTCAGTATCGTTCGAGTTTTATAACCGAGGGTAGGAAAATATGTACGCTGCCAACGCTATCCGGCCTGCAGAGATCTCATCTTACTACTGGGGTGCGACTCGTCAATTGTATTTCATTGTATCAAGAACTTTGATCAGTACGCATTTGTTGCCGGTTTATACATGCACAGGCCTTTAGAGAAACCTTCTAGCTTCGACGAAGAGTCACTGGTCTAACGTGGACCACGAATGGTACAGACTGGACTCAAGAGTTGTAAATAGATCAGGTACAATTCTTTCTGAATTATTTCATGTCCACTAACAACAGGGTGTTCACTTTCACGCTCAGTACAGCTTACAAAACAGGAGTTGGATCCGTTATGAGTTTCAATCAGGATATCTATTCTAATGAATTCAGATGGAATGTTTTTTGATTTCCTCGGCCATGATGTTGAGCCAATGTCCCTCTCAATCAAGGTAAGCATGTAAGAATACTAGAAAGCTTGCTCAAAACAACTGCTTGGTTGGCAGCACTACTATCCCTCTTATTTGTTCCACCAAGACTGATACTGGCATAGCATCCATCGGTTCCAACAACTTTAGTCTCAGTTGGAAGTCTACCTCCATTGTTGCAAGTTACAACATCTGTACCACTAACCAACGGAACTGCAGTGTAAATTCTGGAAAGAACGAAGCTGAAATCAGACGCCGATGTGCAATCGGTAGTTTCAGGGAAGTTGACATTCAAGAATGTTTCGTCTGGGAGATATGGAGTACCAGAAGCAACGATGGCATCAACTACTATTGCACCTAATTCGCCATAGATAGTGGCATAGGCGGGTGCTGCAACATTCCAAGCGGTTGCGGATCCTTCGGCTCCACTGAAGGCAATTGCTGGTACACCGAGCGTTACGGCCTCAATCGCTGCTCCAACAGTACCGGAGATGAAAGAGATAACACCAGTGTTGACTGTCAGTCATTAGTCTTCAATTTATTAACCTCCATTACAGTCAAATACATACCTCCGACATTTGGTCCAGTAACAGCAAGGTCAGGGGCACCTCCAAAGTATCCTGGAGCCAACGTTTCGATGCCATACTCCATCGCAGTCGCAGGGTAAGAGTTGACGTAGTTGAATTGAGGAGCTGAGCTATTATAGCCTACAGCTGGACTCCCACTTGGACAGGAATTAAACTCGCATGCCTCGGTGAGGACAGTAGGTGTGCCAGTTAGAGAACCTTTTCGTAATAATTAGATTTATTCATTAAGGATGCTCAAGGGAGCTATCTTTCACACCTGCACCACTCTTGTTCTCTGCAGGGGCAGAAACGAGAACATCATGTCCCGCACTGGTCAGAGAATTGTACAGAGTTCTGATATTGATCTCGGCCCAACCATCATCGTTCGCAGAAACAATGTTAACTGCCTGGGCAACAGCTGGAAGCAATGCTAAAGATGCAGTTGCGAAACGCATGATTGATGGCTCGGTGCAGAACTGAAGAGTGTACAGTTTCAACAATTGACTTAGAGACCTAGAAAGCGACAACGAGAGGAACTTCTGTAACCTCCTTTCGCCGGGTTAATCAAAACATTATATACACAACTTCCTAGAAGAGAAATGTAATTGTCCATTCACCTCACCTCAAAAAAGCGGGGTCGACTTGGTACCTTGTGAAGTGGAATTGCGGAGATTACAAGAATGTGACCCACGCACGGTACCTGTCACTTTTCACCTTCGGTGAGGCCAAGCAATTATTTTTCCATGCGCACGTGAAAAAATGTAAGGAGTTTGTGAGTTGATCGAGTATAGTTCAGATGGACAAGAGGGGAACAAAGCTTGTGAGCTTGTATCTTGTAGAGTACCGGCATCTCCCCGTAAAGTAGAGCCGCGGTGTAATCCTCGCCTTTGAAGAAGGGCCTTCCGGAAGAAGATATTGCTCCGAAGGTGTGGTTAAATAACCATCTTTCTTATCATCAATGCCAATACCCAACAGTCGCACGGCGAACTTCAAGCCGAGAGTCTGATCTTGTTACCGTAATTACCAGACGTGTTTAAGCATCTAGAAACTCAAATTCGTACGATGATAAGAATCATGTTTAACGTTCTTTGTTGATGTGAATTTTGCTTGCTGATGCGGTGAAGTGGAGAGATGAAGGGGTCATCTCGCTTCCACTTATCAGATGATTATCTCCGGATCTCCACGTGTTTAGTTAAAACGCTCAGAAGCTAACACCATTCCGAAGGCTGTATCCACCTGACTGACTAAGCTTCATGAATCATTCGGTACCTACGATAACATAAGGAAAGAACGAGAGGGACAAGATTTTTTGGAAAAAAAATGAAGAACCATACTTGATGGGAAAATTTTGCAAAATAGATGGATTCTTCACACAGAGCAATTGAAGCTCCCTAACCGGTTCGAACGATTGACCTGAAGATATTTGTTCGAAACTGCAATCTTCCGCTCTACCACTGAGCTAAAGGAGCGAAGATAATCCATGAATTATTGTAGGGTCTGACACATTCTAAAGATATATTCTACGCAAAAATTCCCGGACCGCCAAGTTGATAACACAAACACAAAGGAAGTCCATCTATAACATGGCTAAGCAGGTACGAGTCAATCAAAGCAAATTCAATAAATACAACAAATAGCCTTATTACCCTCAATTAGCTTTCTTTTGTACCGATTCGAAATATGGGGTTATGAATGACTCGGTCGACAATCCTAGTATTTTACCATACAAATTGAGGTGGTTGCTCTATATTCGAATACCAAAGTGGCACTTCACTAGATTCAGCAGTCTCAATATGTCGGTTGCTTGAGGTCGAGTTGTGAGTATGTCTCTTTTTGGGGAGGGGGGGGGGGAAGGTTTACAACAACAGCTTTGGTCTTCCTATTATTTAGTCTAAGTATCACAGTTTTTTTGAACTGCTATATGTGATAAAAATCGGTTGTCAAAAATTGTATATTCAGCGAAAGCAGGAGTATCATTTACATTCCACTAGTGCTACACAGATTTTTATCTCCAGAAAAGTCTGGGCAAGACAAGGCGAAGAAGCCGGCTTCTCGCATCTATTTCATCTACTATCTGCTATTGCATTATCTCTCGTCGGCTTCAAAGCAAACCGCACCCGATTCAACTTTGGCATCCGGTCAAGTACGACAGTTTCCATCCGTACAACCGCCTCTTTACACAATGTCGCCGTATTTGCATCGTAAGAACACAAAAGCATCCGTACTAGTCCACGAGCGCGCGCGCCTGCCAACATTACTGATGGCGGAAGCTCGGCTTCGAATTGCATCGCCGATAGTGTGCATGTATCTATGAGTGTGAACAATCTCAGTCCACTCTCATAGCTATACTCATCACCATCGGGATGATCAGTTACACTACTCCCTCCTTCCATCCACTGTAAGCGACCTTGGTCAGATCCAAACATCAGCTCTTCTACCCTCCCCAAATTCGGACGCCCAGCTACGCCATACAGTCTAGCCTGCGCTTGATGGACTTCAGGACTTTTGTAAAGGTATCGGACTACCCACGGTACTACAGTGACATTCGCCACGAATACACCCAAAGCTGCCTTCCAGAAGTTCGAGAAAAATGTATCGAACCTTCTGCCAGATCTCTGAGGCCAAAAAGGAGACATCACCACCACAGAGATTATAAACACCATACTGAAATACGAACATATTCTCAGCAGTCCCCAACCAAATCTTTGTGGATGTGTAGCCTCATAATCAATTGCTTCAAGAAACTCCCAATTTACCATCGCACCTTTCGCATCTCCTAATATCACAGTATCATTCTCCACCACTTCAGAAATCTGACATATCGGCGTGATATCCCATAACTTTGCTCCCCAAACATCTTGCATCTCATGCCATGGTGCCCGATTATCCTTCAATTTGAGGCAGAGAAGTCGTTCAAGAAGCATATCACTATCATTGGCAAGAGAAAGTCTTGCAAAAGCCTGGAAATCACTGTCCGACTGAAGAACTCGAGGACGTTGACGAAGTAATCCCTGCAGAGCATATGCTACGTCGCCGGCCATGCGTTTCTCCGTTTGGCGCCGCTTGAGACATTCAAGGGCAATGGAGATCAATTCCAACTTCGTGAGATGAATTGAAGATTCATAGTGATCAATCAACTGGCGTAAAGCAATGGCATCATCCCAAACACGACCTGGAAGATTCCGTTTTGCGACTAATTCGGGCCCAGCGGTACCAGGTGTGTAAATCGAAATGCGGTGTTCGCCTGGACATAGAAGAGCTTCAGGAACAGTCCAGAGACGACTTCCCCAGTCTCGTAGCCATTGTGTTTTTGTATTTGAAAGATCTTCTGAACCCCCATCAATGGCATCGTGAGTGTAATTGGTAAAGTTAAATCGTGGTCCAACAACTATAGCCATTGAGTGACATGCCCGTACGATATCACATATTCGATATACTTCTCCTATGCTTTTGTCCGGATCTTCGTCTTCTTCGGGCCGTATACACTCATAATCTATCCAAAAAGCGTCAATACCTGCGGTCTTCGTAGCACGTATCGCGAACTGAATAAGCATTCTCATGTCCTGCTCCGCTGCAGCCTGCCGACGAGCATTGATAGAAGATGGCAGACTGGGGTCTCCGGAAATGATGGTATAGAATTGAAGACGGGTATAAGATATGAATATGTAGTTAGGGTAACTGTTTCCATGTGACTGAGCCCAAGTAGATACGTGACGAGTGGTGTAGCCGGTAGATGAGGAAGGGTCTAAGAAACAGAGGTAAGAGGGGCCGAGTTGTCGTTCCGGAACATCGTTTGTATTGAGCGATGTAGATGGATGATGGGTGGGAACATCGCTGTAATCAGCGATGCTGTGAAGACTCATAACGTCAGTAGAGTGATTAGCTTCTTCGTCGAAGTGTGTGATATCTGTGGGTAATGGGCGTTCTCGTAATGAAGCAAGAAAAGGCTGTCGGCCTTGCGAAAGTGCTTTAACTTGGTCATGACGTCCTAGTTTTGGACGGTTGTAGATCCATTTACTGCGGGCACTTTGTGTGATTTGAACTGAGGGTTCGCCGGGAAATCGTGGGTGTAAAGGGATCTATGAGATCAGTTAACTTGGCAGACTCACTCACACAGTCTGATTTCTAGTAAAAGAACGGAGACTGGATATACGTACTAGGGATAGAAGAGAGGGCGTCCCAATGAGACTTTTTAAAAGCATGTAACCAACTCCAAGAACTTTCGATCCCCAAACGACTATCACCGCCAACTTCCCCCAGACCCTTCTTTCCTCGAAGTTGGAGCTAGGATCCTTTGATATCACGTAAAGCGGCGCATGAATCCAGAGCATTGTTTTAATAATGAGATTATTTCGGGAGGTGAGATTAGATGGACTGAGAATCTTGCGCGGTACAAGATTCATTCCGGGTTCAATAGAACCCTCATCGTCATCCTCGTTGTCACTGCCATCACGACGATTTCGCCACAGCAGATACCAGGTCCACGAGCCATATGCTAATGCTGTGCAATATGAAAATCTTTTATACACATATATCAGTGTTCTGATATGACATGATAATTAGAGGCAAAGGAGGGGGCCGTTATCATATTTGTTTGTAGGATCGATTGGCAAGATGAATACATACAGCAAAATTATCAGTTGTACCCGTGAAAAATATGAATAATGGTACCTTCGATTGCTCTGTAGAGTGACAAAAATAATTGATAAATCAAAAGTCACATGAATGGCTCGGAAGAGATTGGATAGGGCATAATAAAGGGGCCGCAGGCTATTGACCGATATGAAGTGGAAATAAGGTTCGCAGACGAGGAGAATAAAACCAATGAGAGATGTGACAGAGACTATGCGGAAACTACTAGAAAAGTTATTAGTGGGAAAAGTGAGGGAGATGACGGTGAATAGAGAGACTAGGGGATTGAGGTGGGAGTTTGTAGAAGGTGGCAGAATGGGGCGGGACCATAGACTGAAGAAAAGGTGGAATAAGTGAGGTGAGAATTAGAACGTATTATCACCATGGGACGTGATACATATGTAGTCGGAGACAAAATGAAACATACAAAAGCAGTGGCATTACATGTTGGCGTGACAAAAGGGCTAGGGAATTGCTGATGTCGATATAGGTAGTGTATGCTCCGAGGGGTAGCTGTATGAACCAGAGAGTGATGAGAACAGAGGGATTCATATCGCAGCTCATCAATCTAGAGATATTGAGTGGGGCCATATAGACGAAATAATTTGGGCGAAGTGTGTAAGCGGAGCCGAACGAAGAGCGGAAGGTGGAAAGTTGGATGAGCGCAAGAATAAGAAAAGACGGGAAACAAAAGAGGTTAAATTTTTGATCAGGCTCGCTCAACAAGTTATGAAGGGAGTATAAACTAGGTAGGTAGCTAAGGAAAAAGGATTCCTTGGCATTGTGGCTATGCTTAATAGCCATATCTGTATTTGTTTGATATGATTGGATGGCATCTATCCAGACAACGAATTGTATGTCAAACGAAGAACATTCAGATAAGTGTGTGTTGTTGAGGACTTTGAAACTTCTGTGAAGCTGGAATTGAAAAACTCAAATGATGTGAGAATCTGTTCGTCTAGTCAGAAAATTCCACTTACCTAAACCTGTTCATTGTAATGAACCTACTCGGCCTCATCAAATATGAATGATTACTTTCAAACAAAATGTGGAGAAATCCACCATAGTGTTGGCTCCAGAAGTCTACAATTTGGCCATGCCAATAATGCGAATCTGCCTGACGAATACAAAGGCCTTCAACGCATCGCAAAATCCACTTTCTGTGCACACAAATTGAGAGAAAGCTCTAAAACGATCTCATATCAAAGAACTTCTGGACGGCTCCGGGAGCTCCTTGGTTGAGATCACATTTGTGAGAGTCATCTCGAACCATGGAAAATCGCCAACTAGCATTTCCAACAATCAGCTACTTGTTACATGGTTCAAGACGAGGGGAGTGTAGTCCAATGTGCTGGACGAAACACGAGTTCACAAGGGAGTGCATTTACTTCCAACGAAAGATTAGTAAGTAGTGATATCGATGACTACTAGCAACAAGTATCGTACGAGAAAACAGTCCCTAATTTGGGCACAATAGGAATCAAGAGATCGATCGCAGAGTCCGGCTTTGATGAGATGATTTGTGAAGTGCACAATTTTGAAACAATGTGAACAAGACTGTATTTTAGAGGATATTGGCAGCTTATCTTTCCAGTTATCTGGTGTATCTTTCAGCAAGCTGATTATACGGAGAGCGTAGCTTCAAAGTTGAGGTTTGCAATCAATACCCATGAAAAGGATACTAAAGTAACAGTCAGTCTTTATCATGTCAGAGATTCGTTTGACTCGAGCATCGCGTAAATGGGAGGTGCCAGTGAAAATGACCTGTGATAATACCAGTGAGCACAGAGGATTAGGCTCAAAGGCCATGACCTTGGGGTACACTGTGTGCGCATTCAAGAGTTCGAGTACGTAGTTGTCACTCCGCGTGAGATGGAGATGTATATGATGGAGATGTATATGATGGAGATGTATATGATGGAGATGTATATGATGGCTTCACTTACCCGTCAATTTTGTCGATGCCAGCATAGAGCCTAGAAGATAGAAAATAGAAAGACAATAGGAGTTCATACGCCACTGCGCATGAAATTTCAACCTATCTTCATGATGATTTCTTTCAGATATGTGTAATAATCACACAGAAATCAGGTATAGTTGTGAAGCACGATTAGATAACACGAAATTAAAGTGTCAGCGAAAAACGGTAGCAATGATGCACAGAGAAGATGACACAAACAGTCTAGGTTTTCGCCGCCAATTCATCCTAGGGAGTTGACGAGGATTAGCAAAACCTAGCTATTGGCTAAGGGTACATTGGCGAGGCATGCTAAATCAATGGTTTTCTAAATTTCCAAGCCAAATTGTCCACCCCAATACCTTACTTCCATATAACAATGCCTGTCATCTGACCTCCACCCAAACTGATATTTACACTCATGTGGTCTCACCAACTTCAAGCCCATCAAATTCCAGACATGCAACAAACCCATTGCTATCTCCCGAGGTCCTTCTTGATTCTTCCATTTGTTCTTTCATTCTCATCTCATCACCTTCGAGTACAGCCACAACTCTGTGGCTGAAGCTGCATATGACAACCTTAATCGCATTCATGGACACAGTCAAATATCAATCACGCGGCCAAATTCGCGAACCAATACGACCCAAATAAATGGCCAGAGTGGAGTTATGAGTGAAAAGGGGAGCATGCGATATGATCAAACTTCATTTTTTTTATCTACTTTTCAAGTGCCGAAACGACATAAGTGGGGAGGATCAAGTCCCGAGATGTTAGATAATAATAAGATTAGAATCCATGTTTCTTCGACTGATATCATACAGTAGTACTACTACCCTACTCCTTCAAGTTAGCGATGTATGTTTTGCTTTACCAAGACCGGGTATCAACTTTTTGATGTCTCGGGGAAATATCCATGAATGTATCAGAGGCTACCCACTCCAGATAAATGAGATGGATCGCGCGATAACGTACTCTCCCTGGTGACGTAGAAGCTTCGCTACTACTGCGAAAGATAAGCAGAAAGGTGTGTGTGATGACGAGTTTCCAGATATGAAGAAGTATCCGAAGATAGGATACGGGACAAGCGGTATTTGAAGGTGGAGTGGAGCATCAATCTCGTGATCTGGTGATCACTGCAGCACACCCATTCACGGGAAACTACCTAGTAAACTGTAACAGCACGAATCTGCTAACACGAGAAATAAATGACTCTCATCGCAATCGCCATCGCCATCGATCGCAAAACTTGCTTTCACAACAGTCGCAATGCCGGTTTCAACTGCAAATGTCAAAATGTACATATGAAACGCGGAAATGTCTAAGAATCCCTAATTTCTCGGTATACCGTTGCCGAACATTCACACGTGTAGAGATACCTCCTATGCCAAGTAGAAAGCATCGAATTTGTCGAAGTACATATGAATTTTTAGCACACGGTAAATGTCTAAGACTAATCTCATATTTTATACCCCGCCCTTCTCAACATGCCGAACACGTGCTGTACACAGGTCCAAAGATACCTAAGTGCAATGCTTCGCCAATCTATATGTACATATGAAACTTGCACTACTACAAAATATATGTATGCTTGTGTCTCAATTGAGCCCGCTGCCCTAATGTATTTATACCGTTTCTTGTTCGGCACCCATGTCTTCTCCAATATCAACACGTGTGCTCCAGATACCGTTCCGGACCCATTGCCACCCTTAGATCAAATCCCCTAACCATCCCCGCTCCGCTCGTTTCCTCCTAGTTTTTGGATGAATACGTAGCTTCGCACAAATATACGAGATGGGAAATGAAGGTAAGCGAGATTAGATTACTTTCTGCACAAACTTTCAAGTAATATACAAGGGAAAATATGAGGAAAATATTGATATATGATGGAAATGTGTGCTCGAATGCGGAGGGTCACCAACGAGTTGGTGGATAGTTATAGAATTACTAGGTATGGATTAAAGATAACTGTGCCACCATGCGTTACACAAACAAAGGAAATGGGCACGGGCGAGGAGAAATGGATTGCCACGTGGGGGGGTGTAAAAAGTAGTATTTGAGGATTTGTATGATTCTAAGTTCAGCACGTTGAGATGAGACATTATGAGAATATGCATCTCCTGTGCCTTTGAGAAAGGGGTATCCCAAAACGGCGTTCAAAACCACTGCAACGATAATCTCATGTGAGGGGAAAAGAGATTTGATCAACGCATCAGTAAAATCGAGCATGAAATCTATGGTTTGGCTATGTGCATCGCTATATAGTTCAACAAGTCACCATGCCAGTGCTGTGCTATATGACATATCTCAAACCTAGATAATCATACTTCTCAACTGTCCCCCACCAAAAGATACCCACGATACATACGTCTTTTCGGAGGAATTTAACCAAGATTGCTAACTATGCGAGACACAGATAAATTGATGATGATGCTGTGATAAATTAAACAGATTCGGTTACAGCCGAAGACATTTCTCGCCACATTTTCACTTTCATCTCCATCCATTCTCCATGTCGGAACCGAGATATGGAGCTAATGCAAAGCATCAAATAAAATAATAAGTGTTACCACAGGTTTTGTAGCGTATCATCTCTCTTTATGCATCTCTTATTATCCAGCACTCATCATCATCCTGCCGTAACACAAACAAGCAGCTAAGTAGGTGTGATTTATCCTCAACTTCCAAATGCTTCGAAATCAAGACAAGCTAACTACGACACCCCGCATAGTTCCCTGATTCGATCCCTTATCATCTGAAGCCTAGAACTGACCTTTGGTAATATGCTCTTGAAATTACAGCATCCATGTACCACCCATGAGCCGCTCCGGCTCCCCGCATGTATAGTCTGCAGGGCGCGGAGTTCTTGAAGGCGATATAGGGATTACTTGGAGTGTCCCCGATTCGTATGCAAATGTTGTATATCGTGCTGGGCCACTAGCTACCGGTGAACATTTACCCAAGCCATTCTGGTAGCATTGACCTCAGCCATGGCCTCAACCATGATCAGGAAAGATTTTGATAGATGAACACAGCATAGTCCCCAGTATGGGCAGCATATGCTATATAAATCAGCCAGGAAAGATAGATAGAAAGAATATTCTCGAGCACCATCCATGAAAGAAACCTTGAAATGCAGGCTGTGGTGCAACGTAGTAGCAACGAAAATGCAAAAACTTCTTTGCCTCGGATGTTTATCTCCACGAACATTTCGCGTCCAGGTGTTGAGTTAAGCTTGATTTGCTTAATATTCAAGCAAGTCGACGCGTCCCTTAGCACTGTTCATTCTCTTGTCCGTCCATATTCATTACGATCGTCAACGGGACGAGACGAAGCAAGTATGTGGCGAGAAAGCCGTGGGCGGTTTCGAAATACCTTGCTTATCCGAACTTCAGACAGAAGAAAGCCACTGGCCTGTGGTGTAATTAAAGGGTGGCAGACTTTCAAACTTTGAGAAGTCGCCACCTCTTGCAATCCCACCCTCTATGCACGCTTTTACCAATTTGGCATTGTATGCACTCTATACATGCCTATTGATTCATCCATCGACGGACACCCTAGTTCATTCTAGCCGCAGTATCACCTTGAAGGCCTCACTAGATTGGAATCAGCCAGTGAGAACATTTGACATCCTTGCTGAAATGCATGAATGATATTGATGGATGAAGGGAAATATAGTGAGTAGTTCATGTGCGATTTGATAACATCTGGCAACTACGACACCATTGGCAACGGTTGTACACTAGTAGCCTGCAGCCATACCAATTAGCAACCATGTTTTTCCTATTTTCTTTTTTTGTCTGCGTCGATCTATGAAAAGTCTTGTTTTATAGAATTAGGCTATCGGCAAGTCAATTCGCACAATTAATCTAAAATTCATTACTACTATCTTGACACTATTGATCCTTTCACGGAAGACAACCGAATGAGTGTGCCTACCTGCCGCTTAAACATACCTGGTAAACTGAGCTGCGTTTCAGTAAGGTTATGCAATAGCTGGTCAATTGGGGGCAACCGCAGAAACCACGTCTTCAAAGCAGCGTATTATAATAACATCAATGTATGTGTCAATAAAAACTGCTGTGCCAGGGCCTTGCGTTGATAGAATATATTGACCAGTGAAATCTCGAGCGCTAACTCCCATCCATGTTTATGGTTGTCATTCTATATTATACGAGCAAAGCGCTATGTTTGACACGCAAGTTGGGGTTGGAATGCGGGGAAACAGTTCAAGGCACGCCTTTATTCGACATTCGTCTTCACCTGCATGGTGGGCGTTGTGATTCAATTATAAAAATTGAAAAAGATTGCTTACTCTTGAGGCCTATCGTGTCGTCATCAATAATGCCTACGTAGGCTCACCAAAAAGAATCATTGGACAATGCTGCAGGACCTAAGCTTGAAAATCGTTGCGAAGTTCAAGAAACGCCAGCAAGGATCCAAAGCAACTCAAGATGATGCAAATGCATCATAATCTTGAAGAATCCCGGTCTAACTACCTAAGTGTGATTTGGTTCCTGAGCTTCCTGCAGGTTGGAGAGAGATTAACTTTCAAAAAATCGCCCACTCCCGTTCATTAAGACCTTGTTTCTCTACTATGAAATGAACAGTGCAAAATTTGCGCCTCTTGGGTGCAGACAATTCGAGATTGGAGATCGCCATGAAGTTGTATTCAAACTGATGTTCAATATCGATTACGACTGGTGTTTCTCATGCCGCTGTGTGTTGTGGGAATATGTAAAAGGTCAACTAGAGATGATTCTATGCCGGAATAGTACCAGGGGGCTGGTGATGCTTGAATAGATCATCCATCGGGATTCAAACTGCCGATTTCGAAAATGAATGAAACTCTGAGGCCCCAAAAGGTTGTGTATTCTCGATCAGGATCGTTCAATGCAACAATGTGTGTCAAATATGGATACGGCTGCATATTAGCCGACCGACGGAGATGAAAAGAATGAAGGATGTCTGAGACTCTGAGTGCAATTCAACGGCAAGATTTCGCACCGACGAAGTAAATTCACCTCTTAGTAAGTAAACCAATAAGAAAGGTGACTCCGCAACGCTATTGAAGCCATTGTATGTCAGCTTGTGATGGGGCGACGATGACTTCACGTTGAGTGCGGAGTTTTGCATATTTCAGGCGATAGGATGTCGGAACGGAGAGTCAAAAGAATAGAACGCCGTGGGAGGGCTGCGTATTCCTTGTCGATACAAGCAAGAGCGCAGGGTATGTATGCGTTATCCTACTTATAGCCAATAGTAACACAGAATGTGATGCAGTAGGTCCGCGATATAACGAATCGCAACTGTCTGGAAATTCTATCAGATTAGCGATGGGGTCTGGTCATTTTCTAGTCTGTGTGCTTGCATTAGCATTCGATCATCATTCCCTGTCAATTGGATTGTGGGTATGGGGAAAAAAGTAAAGATTTGAATGAACGGTTGTAAAATCGAATTTGGAAGAGCAGATGTCCAAAAACGCTCAGACTAGTACGAATAGAACGATATGGAGACAAACCATGGCCGGATTAGTTAAATGAGATGGGCACCTTCAGCAAGTGGAGAGGCTTTGCTACGAGCCATGTGTTCATAGATCTAGCTATCTATGATTCTATGTGTTCAAGTGATGGGTTAGATAGATACCTTTGAAACCAATTCGACTAATCGAAGAAACTCAATCTAGTGAGTCTCCAAACGAGACGTCCAGGAGGCTTTGAAGGTGTGACAGGATTGAAGAATTTTGCAACTATGGCGCATTAACCGCAATAAATCGAAAATGGTCTAGCTCAATTACTGACGATGCGGAGTTGCTATGCGAGATAACTAAAGAGGCATGGTCTATGTGGAATTATAGTTCCTTTAGTCCGCCCCCTGTTTTGGAATTGGAGGGGACGAGGTAATCTGATATTGATCGCATAGGATGCGTGGAATGCTGAATAAGAAAAGATAAGGAAAGGAGAGTTTATGTACAGATAATGAAAATCAGTCGAAAAATATTAGGATAGCATCATTTTGGTAAATTTCATGTTGTGCTTATGATAACTATCATGCCATTTCGATGAATAGTAATGGATGAGTGATCCACATGACATTCCAGTATAGAGTACGTAAATTCTCGTGATAACGGTGATACGAGCTGAAAGTCAGCTCCTTGGTAAGAGACGGCATCGGTACGACCGACTAGGGCTGAGACTTTCCCATCATTGGAATTCCGAACCTTTTCCAAAGCCGTCCGATGAAGAGTCCACGAAGCCGTCTTATGTCGTCGGTTAGAGATAGTCTTGTGAACCCCCACTCACTTCTCAGCCCTTAGTGTGATCACCAACTAGCATGGGATTCCTTTTGTTTAGTTCGAAATCTTGTAATCACATTTACTCTGTATACCCGCTTCAAATAAAGTATCGGAGAGAAGATTGGCTACCGTAAATGAATCTCGAGGTCGCTCTCTTCAGCCTCATGAGCGACTAGACCAAAAAGATCGATGAGTGTTGCCATATTGTTGGGTGGAATATATTTTCTCTCAAGAGACGGCTGGTTTGTGGGAGATATATTGTTTCGCATGAGGATCTTGAACATGGGGTTATAGTACTTCCATGGGTCTGCAGTCTCTTGGTAAGTACCAGGGATGCAGTACGTTGCTTCAAAGAAGTTGCAATTTCATACCAGAACATTGTCGTAATGGCCAGTTTGCCTATGTAAGTCTGCAGTCAAAAGTGCATACCGTCAGATTGGTTGTCGCTGTACCCTGAAGTATGTATTGCTTCGTAGTGACAGGAGGTTAATAACAGGACTTGGTGACGTTGAATACAAGACGGATACAAGCCATGTACAACCACAACCCCACGAATTACTGTCGTGAAAGCACCGGCGACATGACCCAACGACGTTGCAACGCAGGGGCGCAGAAGGCGTAGCAAGCAGCCGCCTCTCACCATATCTGGGGTTGGTCTTCATATCAAGCTTGTGAGCGTTTTGTACTCTTCATGCATTCGTAGTTTCAATGCTATAAGATAAGAGAAATTGATTGGAACAATGAAGCTCAGATATCAAATGATTGAACCACTGTTCGAAGAAGTGAGATTGGGATAATCTCCGCAACTTTTCTCCGTTTTCGTGATTCCCGTAGTTGATACTACTGAAACCTATTTTTATTCGGGGTCAGATAGTGGACAATGCTTCCTATATTTAAAGTGGATAATATCTACAACGCCGCTTTGTTCGGAATAAGTCCCAGGAGCGAGAAAGCGAATTCAAGACGATGAAAATGTTTATATTTATTAAACCTTTTGTCAATATCCATGAACAGGGAGATTGAGGCATTAACTAGATGTAAAGGAACAGATCAATCAATTGTCAATCAATCGGTACTCAACAAAACAATGAAAATTACATGGCTCCGTCTCAGAAGGTTTCTGGCTGGCTCATCAAGCGTCTTAACTGTTATCATACCTATCTATTACTTGACTTTACTAACATAGCTCACAAGCTATTTCATATAAAAAGGCATCAGTTTGAAGCGCCGAGGAGCTGAAAAGACTATATAGAAGACCTAACCTGGGAGCACGTTTCGTGCCTAATGACTCTCCAGTGTGGAGAAATACGTACTAACACGGTCATGGAAATTAGACCCTAGATCTTGGCCCATGAGGCTGTGGCTCTTGGAATCTTGTCCTGGATATTTTGAAGCAGCCCAGATTCCGTGACGTACTTCTCATCCGTAAAACATGTTGCAAACTTGTAATGTCGTGTTTGAAGGCCTCTCGTCGAGGAGCTTCCGTGAAGCTGTGACTATCCGGTTCATTGTTGTCAATGGAGATGACGAAGGCAACGGCTATAGTCCCAACATCAAAAGTCACATCCGATTGTCTTGTGGTGTAACATGGTTCAAACCATTCTACTGTGACCTAATGTGGTGATGGAGAGATAATGCCGATCTTTCTTTTTGGCAGGTTTCTTGGGGATACGGCTATAACAGAAAGCGGATGGTGCCGAGCGGGAAGTCAATAGTTTGGGACACTCGAGGTTCTTCGCTGTCCCAATACAATTATCATGAAATGAGGGGAAATCTCAAGGATCCACTAGATATTGGTGTTCGTTGCTGTAGAAGCGACCAAAAGGAGAATAGAATGCACATCACTTTATGACAATGATCATCGACGAATCGTGTAGAATTTTGTATGAAGGACAATGTTGATGTTCTGAAAAGATCTTAAGGCTGGGTAAAGATTGCGAAATTTGATCATGATTGATGAACCATTTGCATCTTCATTGCCGCTGTAACCATTTCAACAGGATAGGCAGATGAGACCATCCATTCGTGACTCCTTCATTAACCGAAGTTGTCATCATCATTTTGTTCAGCGCACATCATTTTATCAATTTCTCTACCAGAGCGGGCAGAGCGGACAGAGCCACGGCCAGTAACCAATCACATGAAATTAGCTTGAGAATGATGATTTAATCGTCACCCAGCTCAGGTGATTGATCATGGCGTTTTTGTTTTATTTCCTCTCGCTTCCATTTCGCGATGTCTTGGCTGTATGGCCTTCTGCTTACTTGGATAAGTGAACTATTGCTTCAACAGTCACAGTGCTCACTCACTAGTACTTTACCAATATCAGTCATTTCCCCTCCTGAATCTAATTCTTTCGCGCGAAGTTCGCGATGATTAATTTCCTTTCACGATCCTGCCTTGGATCTTTGATTATTTACATTTCTTCACTCGTTACCAAGGCCTTCAATTGGGTTACTATTGAGATTTGACAAGTTAATTATGTGCCCTGTACCTGGTTCAATTGGGGATAAATCGGGAGCTAGACTTGATTTAGGTATCTTTGGGTTCTAAAAATGACGATATCTCTGGTGTTCGAATACAAAATTATCCCATCATGAGCCTTATTTTATGGAGCAACAATACTTTGCATGCTTGAGGTGAGCCCTGTGCAAGTTTTCACAAACACTCCTTTCATGGATGCACGGGTTTGAGAAAACATACGCCATCGTTCAACTCCTTGTGCGCGATTCCTTTCGAAAACTAATTCTCCACTCACACCATTCTTTATTCTCATCCCAATCGATACCCCAGCATCAAAGCCTTGCTAGAAAATTTACGAGTAACCCTACACACTGCAGGGACACAAATGCGGTCTTCACTAGGGCCAGAAAGATAACTTGGACCCTGTATACCACTAACCACTTTGTCTTGCCTAGTCAAACACCATCCCACGTCGCTGTTTTAGTTGAAGTATTTGCTTCAAGACTGAAGAGCGGCCATGAACATGGATGGTATAAAGCCAAGACTGCTCAAAAGGTGGGGAACTTCTATGCAGCTGCTACCAGTCATAAGTTCAAATGGTATAGCTAAAAGTCACCAGGGCTAGTATCTAGCTTTCTAATGAATATTCAAGGATTAATTGTGCCATTTTGTGAGTGAGCCATATCTTGATTGCTGCTATAGTTACAGTGCATATGCACATATTTGAGGATTAACTTTAACCAAAAGGGGTCAGCAGAAAGTGGCATGATGAACAACTATACGCTAATCGGTAATTAGTCTGATTATCTTTGTACTCATGATAACACCACCAAAATCACCCACTCACACCACTTGAACACACCATATCAGAAGAGAGAGAAAGACAAAAAATCAAAATTCCCGCAGGCCTCCGAAAAGTCTTGCCCTTTTGATACATGTCTGTACAACCAATCAGTAATTGTGAAGCGCACACACACCTTTTCCTTAGTAAAGATACTGATTTTCGCATGACTACCATTAGGCTAGCGTCTAGCAGCCTATTTTCACTGCCCTCTACCCCCAAATTGTAATTGATCTCTGCGCTTTACCATTCTGGGGGAAGTGGCCAAAAAAGTGAAAAAAAAAAGCCATCTGCACAAGACAGGCATTCTATCTGCAGGACCCAGACAGGCCAACTCCCAGTCAACCCCAACTCGCTACTCAAATCTGTATATACTTCGACCTCCGCCCTCATAGTTTTGACCAATATCAGAACTTCAAGGACTTTCAAAACATCTACTTTTCGAAACAAGCAAGACAATTGAGTGAAATAAGGGAATGATACCATACATTAACTCATATTCGTCAACTATTATTTATTCATAAATCACCTCATCCACTTTAGAAATTACGGCAGTAGTCTTCATCGCACAAGATCTCCTCCACTTAGTACCGAGTGGAGCCTTTCGTCGAGTCACACCATAGCATACTTGACCGAGCTTTTGTCTACGACATAAAATCAGACAACACAGCATTATTCCTTACTACGAAAAGATCCATAAAGGAAGACTCATCCTTCGAATTTTGGAAATTTTACTTCCTCAATTAATTCGATCCTCATCAACCATTCCCAATTCCTTCTACACACTCTAGTACTATCAAGCAATCAACATACAAAATGTCTTTCGATATGGAATGGTCTCCAGATTTCTGCCTCGCCTGTGACAGGCAAACAGATGGCAGTGTTTATTGTTCAGAAGCTTGCCGTTTGGCAGAATACGAAAAGGCTTCCTCCAGCGACAGCTCAGCACCCTCCTCACCATCGTCACTTCATGGGGCTGCTTGGCCTTCAAAGTCGAATGGTTTCTACATGGAGCCAGCATACAATTTCAGCAATGCACAACCATACGGCACAACCCCCTCTAGTACTGCATCCTTCTACCAACCTTCGAGATCATCTCCAGCTGCGAAGTCTACCTTGACTCCTTCGAGCTCGCAATCTAGTCTCTTCTCCATGCAAAGCACTTCCTCGACCTCGTCAGAACCAGCACAATTATCGGCGGAATCAAAACGGGCATTGAGGGCATATGCTAGCTCATTCGATCAATCTCGTAACAACAGACGACAATCCGGGAGCCATTAAACGACTACCTCCTCAATTTTACTACAATATCATCTTAACTTCAGGCATTTATTGGCGTTATTTCAGACCACACAAATTTTCTCACATCATGATACAAATACCCATATCTCATCTCTAAAATCCTTATAACGGAGTCGGCGTTTTCTCACAATATACGATCTGAAATCGGTTGTTGTACAAAAGTGTTATCATTTGGGCATTCGGATCATATCATACATTCATACAATTCGCATCTCTCATCAATCTTCGGCATTTAAAAAATTTCCTTTGGTCTAGTCTTTGTTCATCATTTGCATCGGAGCATTCAGAATAGCGAGGAGTGGAGTCTCGCATTCTTATTATCATATCGACACTACACTTTTTTTCTTTCTTTCTAATACATCATGGGCATAAGGAAGGAACAGGACGGATATAAGATGTCATTTGAGACTATGGGAAAGCATGGGAGAAATGGGGTAGGCAGCGTTGGAGCAATTCAATTTCATTTGTTGGAAAGGAAGGAATGATTCACTTTATGGTGAAGGGGCGCTTTTTTTCTCGATTGTTTCTCGCTTGATCAGCAAATTCATCACTTGTTAGCGATAGTTTGAATTGGGAGGAGAATATACCACACGGTATGGATGGATCACTCTGGTCTTGTCATTGCTTCTTAAGAATGAAGTGGAATGGCTTGTCTTATTAGCACGATAGTCAAGAAAAAGAATAATAAAGATTCTTCAGTCCGTTCACAAGATGACGGACTTGACCCCAAACTTCATCTCTCCTCATTACTTGTTTTGTGATACAATATCTGTGAGAATTTTGAAGTTTTCTTGACTATTTTTCTCTTCCATAGCTTTGATTCAATGACTTTGCTCATCCTACAACACCTAAAACGAAGTACGATTCTTTTCCACGTAGTATAGTACCCCTCGCGCTCCCACTAATTCATTAATTAGAAGACAAGCAAATGATGCTCGTCGATCGGTACATGATGGTGGCCACCACTCCTTCCTTCAAACAAGCAAGAAATCTAGTGTAACAAGTACCTTGGCAGCTAGTTTGCGGCGAAGCCACAAAAAATAACAATGATGTGAGCGCTTAAATCTCAAATGATGAATATTTGTAAGTAAAATTAGGTCAGCAATAAAGTAAGAATTTCTGTTTGCACCTTGTTGGTTTTTCATGAGTACGTAGTAGAACGAAACGACTCCGGATTGAGCGAGGAAAGCTGATAAACTTTGCACAGGATTAGTGGGAAGGGAAATCGGAGAATTTTCTATGTATAGTTCTTTCGCAATTTTACTCACGAAATCCCCGGCGGCAAACTGACACATATGCTTTACAGATTTCTAGAGTGGGAGGATTTCACGCATTTGAGATTTCTTGTGTAAGATGGAGATAGATTTTGATATTGTAGGTGTCTGTGACAGAAGTGAGTAATTTCTATTGTTTAGACCCTGATCTAAAAAAATTGCTCCAGTGAGCGGTTCGGGGCGTATTAGGAATTGATTTGATTCGATCGAGAGTCATTAGACTTTTGGCCAAGACGATTTGGAATCGACAACGGACTTGAACTCTAATGTCGCGTCTAGTTCTTGAATCTAGATTCAGATAGAGTTTGGAAGATTTTTTTTGTTGGATTCTACCCGAGATATCAGACTGTACATCACTTCTTCTAGTGTTTCGAGGTGTTGTAGCAGGAGAAAGGTACTCGAAAGATGGGATAGTTCAACGTTGACGGCCGATAGGTAAGGACTTTGGGAATGCTTAGACATTAGGCTACAATTTAGAGAGATATTAGTGGATTCTTTGGGCTTGCACGTGTTCTGTTCCTTGAGATCTTCTGGGAATCATGGATGAAGTCTAACAATGTGTGGGGAGAGCTAAATGGATGATGATGCGATTCTCATGTAAGGTTGGATCATGTATTTACTCTATTAGTGAAGAATTCATGGATGAGCTGTCTTGAATGCATGAAGTGAGGTCTCCGCTGGGGGAATTCTTGTTAGGTAATGGGATCTGTGCTAGAGCCTTGGGAATTTGGGAACGGTGACACGTGCGAGGGGTTTTAATGAATGTGGTGATGATGAACAGTTGGATTGAGGTAATAGCTCACAGTATACGGGGAGTAGGATTGCTGGAAATTGAGGCATTATTCGTGTTTGTAGGGCGATTGATGAGGGAATTGAATATGCAAATTTTTATCCCTCATTCTTCCAGATTACATTCCACCCCCAGAGCCCCGCTAGCTTCTAGATACCTCTCTAAGCATGAAGCATGATGATTCTAAGTTCCTTCCATTCAACCCCACCGCCCCGAAACCAAAACATCACAGTATATACAAAGCAAAAAACAAACATTGCGGAAACTCCAATCCATACCCGCGGAATCTCCACTGAACAACATATTTGCTCCATCGGTACCACCCATTGAGATTCTCTGACTCCGGCGCCGCCCGGAGCTCTGCCTTACCGCTTGTGCCTTGTTTGCTAACTTGCTTTGCTTGCTTTGACCGTTGATCCCCAGAATTCACTCCACTGCAGAAACCATCCGTTACAGCGGCCTCGAGGGCGGGACCTAAAATTTAGTCACAGCAAAGGTTAGATGATCGCGGCCGTATGAGAAATCTACAAGGAGTGACCAAGAGGGGATGAAACACAATTAAGATTTTCCAGAAGTTTTCACCGATAAATGACTTTCGATAAGGAGAGACTTGAAAGGGGAAGGAAAGGTGCTTGAGAGAAAAATTGTAGGAAAAAAATGTAAGGAAGAATTGCGCAATGATCGTCGTGAGGAAGCGGGAATGCCGTTATTCCTCTCATTTTTCGTCCGAGTAGTTCCAGGTACGAGATACTTTGGGAGATGAACTCCCTTGCCTTGTCAGGTGAGATGAGAGGGGTGTTGGTTCGTCTGAGGATTTAATGTTGGTGATCTCAAACACGAAGGTAAAAATAACCAATCAAAAAAACATCGGTTATGGACATTTAATTCCTTCTATGGAATCGGTAGAGAAAAAGAGATTATCTACCCGCCCGGCCAGTCTGTTTTCGGGATTTTTTCTTAATAGTAGAGGCTCTGAAGTAGATCAACGGGGACCGAACCGTGAGCCCTATAAACTACCTACGCGCCAGACTACTACGTAACATGAAGGAGGCACAGTTCAAATAATTTTCCAACTATCTCAATTCGATATTTTATTATATTTCTATTTTCATAATTACTTGAATTGACAACACTTCAAACTCCACCATCACTATACCAAGAAGAGCAATATCCACATCTAGAACCATACATATATAGCAGTCGGTGACCCAATGCTTCCCTACTCCATAAAATAACACAAGTTACATAATTATCTGACTCCATAAATATAACACACATCAAGACGGATCTCGTCCCCGGCCAGCGCTTCACCACGCTTCCATCTGTCAGGTACAACATCCACTTGCTCACCTCATCCCACACAAGGATTTAGGGTTAGTGAGGTTCCGGCTTCCATTGTAGCTCCCGGCCGGGTCTGAAATCAGGCGGGTCCAGTTCTATGACATGTGTTCCGATGAGTGGAGGGCGAGTGGAGAATTCCCATACTGCGATGTACGGTATCGGCGATGAATCCAATTGTCTGAAGCTTCTGGATACACGTGGAGTTCTCTGAAGGTGTTTGGGCTTTGTGAGAGTCTAGAATCTCGATATACTTACTTGTGGTGATTTTGTACAAATTGTACAATGCAGACCCACGAATTGATACCGAGTAAGAATCTAGACACCGAGTTTGTTTTGTTTGAGAACGGGACAACGATTCAATTGTGGATTTCCGAACTCGGTGATGTTTTTCCGTGGTTACATGGGTGGGAGACTTGTTGTCGTTCATTTATTCCGTTTCATTGCCGTGGATTCGGCGTTGTGTGTGCATTATGGTCTTGGGTTTGAATTTGGGCTATTATGGAGTCTGGATCTACAATATCGGGTTCCGTAAGGTTAATTATGGATTGTTTTGCTTGCATTGATGATGTTTGATTAAAGTGGCATAATTCCTACGATTGCGTGGTGGTGTCGTGGCTCGTGTATTCATGTTGGTTGGGCTGGGCTGAGCTGAACTTTCGAGGATTCATGTAGGGAAAAATTTTCTCTCGTTACCATTTGCTCGGGAATCCTTTGAAGAATTTTCACTGATCTGACTGTATTCGGTCGGATGGAGATGTTTGTTGTTACTTTTGTTCGAACCTACTTTATGGTTTGAGACTGTTAAGTTTTGACTTTTTACATCGGTGAATATTTTTTTTCCCTCCGACTGTAATGAAGGGGTACATATGAGGCGGAAGCGAGAATGTTCTGGATGACGCCGCAAAACCTCAAATTGGAAAAAGATGAGGCTGATGTTGATGGATCAGAGCGATATTTCAAATTTCCAAATCGTGTTAAATGCTCATCACGTTTATTTCTTTTATGTTTGCTTATTTTTCTCAATGTCTAATGTTAGTGGTTGTCACTGGGTCAGGTACGGAAAAAGGAATTTGAGATATGACTGAAATGGTTCACGATAATTCAAGCCTCAAGTGGGGTCAGAGCTTCGAGTCTCAGTAGCATGCACGTCTCTATACGTACGAAACTACAAATAGAGAGGCAAGTGTATCCGATCTGGGTATAAATCATGTTGTTGAGGTTCGCGATCTTCGGTCCATACCGTATACCCACCATATGATATGACCAGTAGTTTGTACCTTCGATAATCCGGGTTGTTGGTACATGAATACCTCTATCATTCACCAGGTCATTGGTACGAGAACGAAAACTGCAAGATGAAAGAGCTTTCCGGTCACCGAGTTCTTTGACTTTTATGGTTTCATATGTCGTGGAAAGTTCTATTTGTTCTTTGAGACTGAGACCTTTGTAGCTGCAGGACCGGTGGTAAGGTTAAACACACACATACCAATTTCCTGTTGAAGTATCAAAATGTCTAGTCTAGTAACTTCCCGGCGAATTCCACATTTACAATTCCAATACCAGCCTTCTCCTTCCTCTCCTCCGACGTTCCACAACTAAGTTCTGCACTTCTGCATCAATCTTTCCATGTTTGCTTTTGTAGTTACACTTTATGATCAATATCTTGCTCACTCATGTGTTACAACACCACGCCCCGAAAAAGCCTACAACTATAGTACAAACTCAAGTACAAAGCCCATCTTACTGCGGCACAGTCCATACATTCCTTAGCGTCCCCTCGGGAACCTGCATATGTCAAAAAAACCAAGCACTGTTTCATCTGCAACTCCAACACCGATCTATTACCGAAAGCCGTTGCTGGCCGACGCAAGGAGAAGGATTTGGTTAGATATTTAGTTGCTTGTTCTGTTGGTCCAGTGATACGACAGCTTGTTGTACCTCTATTTCACGTGCAGTGGCTTTCCTTCTTACCCCTTAGCATCAAGAATTGTGGGGCACGGAAATATGCATTATTATTAGTACAAGATTACTTTTTGTTCGTCTTTTATTAATGAAATGAGAATTTAGTTTTACGGTTTCGTCCCTACATACATTTTTACGGGATACAAGAGGATCTTGGTGTCAGTTGTGACCGATGAGATGGAGATATCATGCGGAGATCACGAGATGGAGTGTTACTACTGAGTTCTTGTTTCTTCTTTTTATGTATACGTATGTGGGTACTCAGTCTATCCAACCAAGATCTGAAGACTGGCTGGTTTTTCCTTTTTCTCCTTTTCCTAGTAAGCGGGCATATACTAGAGATATGTAAGGGAACATTTTACAACGCCTACTTTGCATCTGCTGCATGCAGCATCTGTTGTTCTCGTGATGCACATGAAGACATTGCTGCTTTATGCTGCACTTAAGTCCAGATAAAATGCCATGTCTAAGAACTCCACACGTGGAGTTGGAGCGTGGGGGTCCCCTTTGCTTTTTCGACGCCAGCGCAGTGAGACGCTTTGATACTTGTCCCAAGACTTTGTCCCAAGGAGTAAGAAAGCAAGAATGAGCAGATCAGAAGCAGGTATCACGGGAAATTAATTGTTAATGCATAAATCTCAAGAGTACTGCAGTTGTAAGAACACGAGGATCATGTACAATCGGCCTAGATCTCGACCGAGTGATGGGGTAATTGGGTCTCTGGGCTTAACAGCGGTAAAGTATGTCACTTGTACAAATGTCGTACGTTCATGGGGTGGATGGTACCCCGCACTATATCGCCATGGGTTAGAAGGAACGGGATACATCCGCCGGGCCATAATGGCGGACTTGAGCCACTTGATCGGAGGATAATTTATAAGTTTTCCCGATGGGGATGATGGACGCGGTGAGAGACGGGTCGCGGCTGGAAGAGAGAAATTGAGGGATTTTATAAGCGCTAACGACGGTTGTTGATAGTTTCCGGCCTGGGAGGATTCTCGGTGGTGTGATGAATTGAGACGGCTCATGCTAGTCGGCCTGAAGTGGTGCCATGATTTTGGATTTTTGGCTATGAGGAATGACCATGAAGGATTGCGATATGCATTAATGCGGCAAGATAGATATTGAAATGATCGTGTACGGAAGTGAGATTGTGCAAATTCTGAATTGGCCAAGTTTGAACAAGTTCCTTAGGTCTGAAGTAGTGGTGGTCTAAGTTGGTATTGTTTTCAAAATATTCCAATCATCACAGTTGATCATAAATATTGGAATGCAAGAGTGCATTCTTCTATTTTATACAGTCTATTAAATTAAATTCTGTGACAATACACAGTAATGCCTTCGCCCCCTCATCCTCGTTGTTTCATTGCCGATTTTTTCTTAGCTAGTTATCGCTTCGTGTAGTAGTAAACTTTTGTCGTTTCATCTCCACCTCTTTCTATTCCCTCCAACTCACAAAATTCTCGTTCATACATGCAAGAAAGTGACTATGACTTTACAGGCTCAATATTCTTTCCAGTGGAAGTACCGCCATCCCATAAGTCAGTAGCAAAGAAGACTATCTGAACGTAGAAATTGGGTTTCTAGATATTTCCAGAGGCACCCTGTGTAGGTACGTACTCGAAAGAGACATTCTTCCATCTGATATCCTAGCTTTTGGTGAATGTTGGAGAGTACTATGCTGTGATATTTCATAGAGGAGCAATGCGATACAACGCGTAATCTTTATAATCAACTTCTATTTTTGACGTATTGACTATTTTTGGATCCCTATATTAATATCAATGAGATGCAGAGGTACTGTTATACAAAAAGCAAGTGTACCACAAGCAAAGTTCAAAAGAGTGACGTATCTGTTACATCATCTGTATTTCCAGAGTCCTTCCCCGCATTTCTTAGTCAAAACTTCAGTAACGAAAGTTCCGGAAAAGATTGCGTGTTTCCTCATTGTCATCCCTAATTATCCATCATCGTCGTTGACTCACTCACCATCCATCCTCAAGCTGTAGCTGTCAAATACACTCACCTGAGGCTGTACCCAAACCCCAAACCCCAAACTCCAAGACCCAAGGGTTGTTTACGCATATCCGTCAAGGCTAGTATTATATACAGCCTTGATCTTAAATGGGATGGAACCGTCGTTGATCTATTTCTTATATACGCATTTATTGGGTCTAAGACCATTAGACTAGGGGGTCTAATGAATCTTTCATAGATGGAGTCGGTGGAGTATCTAGTCTCGTTTACCACAAGGGCCTTCATGATGATGATTTTTAAGGCTTGCCACCCACTAATCGAGAAGCCTCTCATGTTCATAGTCAAAAGCCTACAGAGGGAAGTTTCAAGTATGAGGGCAAAATCTCTAAGTGCAAGAGCTTTAGTCTACTTCAATCATTCCATTGCCGAATCAAGTATAAAATAATTGCCATTGCCATCGCCATCGCTGCACCTAATCATGTTGCTATCCACACATGCTGTATACTTTTAGTTTCAAAATCAAACAATGTATCTAGCCAACTTTCCTTGCTCTTCCAAATCGCCCAAGTCATGGTTACCAAACTTTTTGGCCTATCTTTATCCATTTCCCCTGAGGTGTGACCAGCTGACAGTGCGTACTTTGAATATCTTGAGATTGATCCAGGGAGAGGACTTTATATACCTATTGCCTATTGATATTGGAGAAACTGCAATAGGAATGCGATGGAAGGAGTGCTTTGCTAAGCTTAGCTTCCCCGCATATGCTCTCAATAGCCATATGGAATAGACCAATACCCACCACCACAGTATTTGTATGGTACCAAAAGCATAATCCTGAATCCAGGCATTCAAGAGATAGAAGATGATCTTGGGCAGAATAGGCACTGTAGTATGCAAATCGACGTGCAGCTGACTTGGGAATAATATTTGAAATTCGAATGTCGGCCCCCAAGAAGGACAAGAATTAAGCAGCTTGCAGATCTTACATAGCAAGATATCTGGTTATAACTAGATGATGGGCCTTGTTTGAAGCTAACTGTTCATCTAGAGATGCTCATTACCACAAAAAATCTCATCACCGGCGCAACGCGTGTCTTTCACTGTCACTGGTTTCCATTTTCCTTCACATTATCATCATATCACTATTATTCCTCCAATCCACTTCATTATCATCAACTACCAACGTTACTACAAAGTTACTAGCCCCAGGACCCGCTCGTCTACGCGTAAATCCAATATAATTCCATCGTCCCCAATACTCAACACAATCTCTGCAATAATACCAACAGAAGGCCCCAAATTTTCTCCCGCTTCGCACCAGTTTCCCTTCTGTGACCAATTCTGGTTGTACCATCAAATTTGATTCTCCCGATATCTTTTCAACTGTCTTTTGTATCATACTCCAAGATATTTAGAATACCAATCTATTGTCTCGGATCAGTGACGATTATCATCAAAGTTTGAGATGAACTTACAAACCTCGTAATATCAATCATTCCTTCCAGCAAAAGTACAAGAAAACATCAACGATTTCATCTGCCGATGAACCTCATAATTTCGACTGTATCCTTCACGATACTATTGGGTAGTCACAATTCCATGAACTTAGATTCTTACGCATCGACACCATCACATATCTCACTTGCGCTCAGCTCCACCCATAACCCCCCCCCCTCTCCCCAAATTCCAAACCCGCACAAAACCTCCTTCTCTCCACCCCCAAGAAACACGAAAACAGATTGACATAAACACAACTTCATCTTCCTTCACAGTGCACAGTGCACACTCCCCAAAAAGTCCACAACCTGTCCGCTAAACAAACTTCCCTCCCTAGAACCCGCCTTAAGTTTCTCAATATATTCGTACACCAAGACAAAAAATGCAGATATGTCTAAGTGTAGATAACTAGCTGAATGTTTGATTGTTTCTGAGGCTTGAGTTTGAGACTGGGATTAGGTTTGGTATTCAATGTGTTGGAAGCTTAATGGGAGTATATATATCCGACATTAACAAAATAGGCAATGATAACATTACTGAATTTCAATGAAGTCTTTTGGACGGTTGCAAGACCCAAGGATACGGAGAATGATAACGAGAATAAGAAATCATGATGAGGAGAATAAAAAGATATATGTTGATGATCTTTTTGATTTTGCAGAACCGATTCATTCGAACGGTGCAAGCATACCACTCACTCACTACTGGTGAGCAACGTAATCGAGGTATACTGTATGAACTACCAGTGTAAACGTGAAGACTTACGCTCCTCTGTGTACTATCGCACACAAGCTTGACCTCCATATGAAATGGAGAAACTAGAGAATAGCAACTATTCCTCATTTTAATAATTTATGCAACTACTTATCAATTAAAAATACACTGAACCGCCTACCCATAATCATGGAGCTCTCAACCATACCTCAACAAACACGAGCAATCGACCCATATCCCATACATCTCCATCCTTCCTTCTTGAGCTGAGAATTACAGTCTCGAGATACTCCTTTACAGACTAATCCATTCCAATAACCTATAGAAACTCCCGACTCATCCTCCCCAAGGTATAATACTCAATCAAGTCCACCATATTCCCACCCACCCGCTAAATCAAATCCCCTGCCCCTCCCACTCCCCCTTCCTTTTAAAATCAGATATTAGGACACCCTCTATTCCCCGGGAATGTATGTATGTGCTGTACACCATACCGTGAGCATAACCATACATTTTTAAACTCCTTGTCGAAAAACAAAATCCAGAAGCATGCTGTCCACCCGTTCCGAACATACAATCCCCCTGAGATATTAAGCTGAAAAGAACGTATAATATCAGACTTCAAAAGCCAAGTCTGACACGAAGAAATTCACAATAACGTATACAAGTGCCTAACGCGTAGGCTCATACATCCATGCAAGCACCCTGAACCGAGTGCACTAATCCCAGACAGCTTAAAGCAAACCTAAAACGCCGAAAACACCACAAACAATTTGATCAACCTTCACTCAAAAGAAATTAGAAGACTTTGGACTAGTGAGCGCCTCACCCATTGCTTTGGCCTTCTGTCTTTCCGCCCACTCCCTACTAGCCGCCCTTCCCTTCTCTGCCGCCTCTTCCCTTGCCCTGATAGCTGCCATCTCCCGTTCCTTTTTCTCTCTTTCAATGTCTGCTGTATACATTGCGTCTTTGTTATAAAGTTCCTTGGCTCTCTGTCTCTGTAATTCATGATCCGAATCTGACACAGTTCTCTGCATTGCCATTCTCGGATTATGTGGACGTTGCGACGCTTTGCGATTCAAAGGAGCAGGAGGAGCCTTAGTACGGGGTGACGAGCCAATAACATTCACTTTTTGCATGTCAAGAATTGAAGGGCGATGACCTCCAACTAAGCTCCCACGTTTACCGATTGTGAGGCCACCACTATCAATACTGTCACCAGTTGTTCCTGTTTTACTTTGGCGTGCGCGACTAGCAGCTGTATCGCGGGGAAGAGTACGGGAAGCAACAGTTTTACCTATGGGCCTGGCTTTGAATTCCCGTCTTTTGCGATCTTCTTCTTCTTGGGCTTTGAGTTTTGCCTCAAGTGCTTCTCGCTTACGTCTTGAGTATGCTTCGCCGGGAAGTTCGAATTGAGAAGATTTGGTGGGAGGTTTCGTGGATTTGATTCTTCCTGGTGTAGTTGTAGTTCTAACTACTGTCATTTCGGATGATTCTCGTTGCGCAATACGAGCTTCTCTCTGTTCCTTTAATCGCTTAGCGACAGCGTCACCAGGAAGCTCGAACACTGGCTTGGTGGATGGCTTTGTAGATTTGGTTGGTGATTTTGGAGGAAGGAGACTAGTTGGACGTGGAACTTTGCTTGGAGATGTCATTGTTGGCTTTTCTGGACTAACAACAGGTCTTACATTTTCGAAGGACATAGATTTAGCCTTTTTGAGGGTTGGTTCCGTGGCTGTGGTACGTTTGACACGCATTGTTGCGTAGGTAGATTTGGGTCTTTGTGAAGTTGTTCGAGCTGGACTGTCATGTACGCGTACACGTAGTCCAGCAGCGGGGAGCTCCTCAACCAGTCCTCGTTGGGGTGAACTTCTCGAATTGCTGTCAGAAGAAGCTTCAGTTGAGATATTGACCGTCTTGGGTGAGGTAGCAACAAATTTTTCAACAGTGGTAGCTTCATCGAGCGCATCTATGGCATCTTCCAGATTGTCGAGCTCTTCCAAAGAGTCTTCGATGCGAGACACAGGCTTTGCTGGCGATCGACTTATGATTATATCGAGGAATGAATCCTCTTCAATTTCGGCGGAAGATGAGCGTTGGCGAACAGGAGATGTTACCTCCGAAGCCTTGTAAGCTCTTTCAATCTCCTCGAGTGTTGTGATTTGCTTTGTGAAGGCCAAGGTGCCAGAAGCAGCTGGGGGATCATTCTTCTTTGGGGTGTATCGAAGTTTTTCTGATATTAAAGACTCGACATCCTTTGTCTCTATGTTGTCATTATTCTTCCTTGCTAAATAGTCCGAGGGATTAGTGTTATGCTCAAGTCTCAATGGAATGAAAGGTCCAGTCTGCATAGGAAAGTGGGAACCAGCGAAAAGAGATGAACCACAACTGGAGGGGTGAGGTGGTTTCCAGAAGACATCTCCAGTATCGGCCGCTCTAATGAATGAAACACCTTTATCATACTGACCTGCTTGTTGTCTTGCAATTTGACCTCGAGTGGTTCGTCCCAATTGTGGAAGGTGAGGTAAGATAGGCTGCCCCATGATGTAAGGCGGATGAACGGATTTTGGCTGACCAGTTTGTGTCCTTGGAAGCTCAAAATTAGAGACAAGAGTTGTAGAGCGAGCACCAGGTGGGCCTGCAGCAATTCTTGGGACAGTTTCTGTGTTTGGAGTAGCTTTAACAGAAGTTGGATTAACAGTATAAACCTCGATGTGTTCGATCTCAGGGACAGTAATCTTGGTATGCTCTAGCTCTGTCGAAAGGTCTTGCTTTCCCTTGTTCTTATTCTTGTTGTGCTTTTTGCCCTTTTTTGTGATACCGAGAGCACTTCGATATGCAGCTTTGAGATTTTTCATATGTTGTGCGAGATCCGTTTCTGAGCTATCATGAGCTGCCATGCTATTCAATTCGTGTACAGTTGAAGTAGCCAATACTTTTGGAGCAGGTGTCAATGGAAGAGGGATTTGGGCAGCAATGGATGCTGTATTATCTTCCACAATATTGATCGTGGTTGATCTTGTTACTCGAGACATCTTGACTGCCAAAAGTCATAAGTGGTCTAGAAACAGTCGATCTTTTGTCGAATAGTGTTTCGGAAATTAGATGTGATTTGAGTATTGAGAAGCAATCGATTTGCAAGGGTGGGTGGAAATTGCGTTCTATTTTTGAGTGACAATCGTATTCCGTATTCGTAAAGTCAATAGAAATGTAGTACCAAGTTTGATGAATCTTCTTTTCCAAAAATCAGAGCTTTCTTCTTATCAATTATGTGAATTGTTAAGTCATTGAAATTCAATCCATCATGAGAATGTTCGTTTGAGTAGCTCGCTACGAAAGTGTAGCTTCCTTCCTTCCCCTCATTTGTTTGAGCTTACATCATCACTATAGCAACCGGTAGCTGAAAAAGAAAGGCGCGACTGTGAAATCGTGAGCGATGAAAATGGTGAATAGCTCTTGGAGAAATTCATTCATTGTCAGTCAATAGGCAAAAGACTTTCCGTGATGAGTTTGTTTCCTTCGATGAAGCATTCAACTCCTACTCATTGTGATGTAATGTAACCTTCGTTTCCATCGACCTTTCCGTCATTGGGTTTCACATCTTACCTACCTTATGCAGGCCACAACACCATGTATTTGTTTAGATTGCATGACTTTTCCGACATTTTTCTTATTCGATCAATCTCTGCTAATGTGTCGTCAATCATGTCATCATCAAAAGTCCAGCTGCTTTTTACCAGCCATTCCTACATGGACACGATCCATCACCAGACCGATTTTGGTATCAAAACTCACAACCCCATATTGCCTGTTGCGCCGTTTAATGCACCAAACTCGTCATGAATGCATGTATAGTCTTTTCTAGTCTCCCAGCGACTTAGCATACACTCTTCATTCATTCGATTCTTCATTTTTGCCTGGTTGTAGCATTGGCGCGTGCTCTGTGGGTATTCGGACTAGAGTTTGAGGTAATGGTATTTCAGGTCCCGTTCTCTTTTCCAACTCCTCTTCTCCATCGTTTGATTCTTTGGGTTTTGGTATTTTCACTGGTAATTGTTAGAGGATCGCGACAAACAGGAGGGTACATGATATCTTACTGGATGCCATGCTAATCGCTTGCAGAACGTTGTGCCAGTTGCCCAATACTGTTGCGACGGCTTCTGTGCCATCTGAAAGAGTCGACAGTTTCTCTTCCAACATTTGCATCTGTCCAGCCAATCCTGCACTCAAATCTCGCAGTTGCTTTAGATTTTCTAACTCTGCCCTTTTCTCATTGATGCGCGCCTGTAAGACGGGGGATTGACCAGAAGATGAACCCAGACTACCACCCATGGACTGCTGTCGCAGATGCGAACCGAGGGGACGAGATGAGTATGACATTATTGCGATCTTTGCTTTACAGGCCGAGTGTTGTTATATTGGATCTCCAATGCAAAGAGATGGAGACTTAGAACGCTTGATAATTGAATTTGATATGAATTAATTCTCCATCCGTGGACAACTCAAGGCGGGACTGATAGCGATCCTTTCTTCAACCAATGAAATTTGATAAATAAACCCACTTTTATGATAGCAGAGTCAATGCTCCCAATCTAACCAATTTAAGTTCGATGTAAACAAATCAATTCACCCTAATTTTTCACTGTACACAAACACTCTAAGAATCACTAGAAATCACCATTATTTCGACTAATCCCTCGTCGCAGCTTCCAAGATTCATCAAAATTATCCTCAAATTTCTCACGTCTTTTTCTCATACTGTACTACTAATCATATTTCATTCCGCATGCATTGCCAGCTCACATGGCCCGCTTAAATGAGCCTGCAGCTTCGTTGGAGAGTATTGAATCTCGTGAGTTCCCAAACAATGATTTCCTGACATTTGGCAAAAAATGGAGAGGCGCCTTTCTGATGCAATCATAGTCAAGCGCAAGTACAAACGTCAGAATCGCGATATTGCATCCGTCAATTCCTCCCAAGCTGTTCGAATCCGAAGCCTTGAAAATGAAACATCGAAACTCCTTGCTGAAAATCTAGAACTCCGGGAGGAGAATTTACGCCTTCGAAGTGAGATCGAGAATGGAAAGGCTCGAAGAGCGGCAGATAGAGTTAATGTGGTCAAATCACAACTCGAAGAAAGATTGCTGGAGATTGGAGCTTTGATAAGTGGTTTGGGAGAAGAATCTCCAGAAAGAAAGAGGTCACCACATGTTCCAAGGCAATTTGGAGGGTTGAGAGCGGGTTCGAATCCTCCTCGTAGCCCCAAGGAAAACAAGTGGGATAATCTTGACCCATTGAACGAGGATGGTACAAGCCCGGAGCGCAAGATGCCACCAAGGAAAAAGATGGCTTCATCGAGTGAAGACATCGGTAGCCCAGATGGCAAATTACCCCCCATTTTGGAAAACAAATATTATCCTAGGAAAACTTTGGAGTATGTTGCGCAATATTTGACATATTGAAGCTTGCACGCTAACAATTCATAGACATCAGGAAATCGAGAATATGCTAGCTGAAGTGGTAGCAGAGAACGAAGATTCGCCTGACATCGGGCCTCCACCAGTATCCCAATTCGTCGACGAAGATCCTGTAAAGATTGATTTGGCAGGAAAATTAGCCTATGAGAGGGAAGATGAGCCTTGCCTGGATCCGATAATATCAACGAATCTTGAGCAGAGGAAGAAGCGCAAGGATAGTATGGTAGCTTCTGATATTAGGAGGAACAGCCGATTGGAACTTCCGGCAAAACGAGAGAATACGGGAACACTCAAATCAGGTGCAAAGAGGAAGCTTAGTGCAAGAGAAGACGAGGAGCTGGAGTCGACAAACGCTAAAGATATTGACGATTTCCAATTCACACGTATATCTACCGAGGAACGAGCAAAGACAAAATCCGCAGTCTCATCAGCCAAAGAGAATACAAAGCCATTGAAAGATGTCATGAGCTCTAAAGGATTATCGAAAGACAAGCCAGCTTTAGCTCCTAGCACCAGAAAGGTTCTGGCAGCCAAAAGTGTGAATAATTCCCCTAAAAAAGGAGCCAGCAGCAGGAATTCCAATCACGATGGGATCAAGCCAGGCAAATTAAATTTGTTCAAGGAAAGCCTTTCGAAGGAGATGCCAAGCGAGGAGAAGAAGATGGAAAATATTGAACCTATTCAACAAGCCATGCAACCTGCACTGCAGGTCTTCAATATGCAGGCGGAACCAGAGACGCCTGCACCTGTCGATATCTTTTCGCCTCTTTCATCACATCCGTCGACCAACGTTAGAGTGGAATGTCGGGATACTCCACCGCCTTCAGAGATGAGGGAATCTGCTGAAGGCCAACGACCAAGTCGACGAGCTCGGAACTCGATAAGTTATGCGGAACCCAATCTTCGAGACAAAATGCGCCGACCCGGAAAAGAATTTGTGAACGCCGTCACAGCCGATGGAAAGGTTCGTGCCATCAGAGTAGACGAGGAAGCTGGTCCGACGACAATAAGCAAAATCAAAGCAGAAGCCGAATCGGAAGATGCCTGGAAACAACTATCAACCGCGTCAAACACAGATCACAGTCCACTAACTAGCAAAGCTTCTGCACCCCTTCCTGATATGTTACCAAGCAGCATCACAGATCACAGAAGACGTCGCGAGTCGATTTTATATCTCACAGAGTCAGGATCTTCAGGATCGGGATCAAAATCCGTCGCGGAGCTGTTAGCAGAGTCGAGGAAAATAAAAGCGAAATCCAAGGAACAATCGACTAAAGGCGACGATATAAAAGCAGCCCTCGAAGATATGGATATATATGAATTTCAAGGTTCCCCCAGACGCGATTCTGAAGAACCGAAAGTCATAAAAGAAGAGAAGAGTGATAGGGCATCATTACGTTTTTCTAGAAGAGCTTCCGCTGTTCCGTTGGGAGATCAGGACTTCGAACCAGCGAGAAAATTTTCTGCATCAACAGGACCATCACAGTCAGGTTCAAGAAGAAGACAATCGGCATTACCATCTTCAAGCATAGCTAGAAGCGCGTCGGCTCAAGGTCACGAATCGGAGAGGGATACCACCGATTCCTCGGATAAATCCTTGAGAAAAAGTGTCAGTAGCACGAGTATGGCGGGGACTGCAGCCTCAAATGCGAATAGGAGCGATAGGATAAGTTCGAGGAGGAGAAGTATGATGTTATGATGAGTGGCGTCTTATAAGTCAAGTTTGGGCTAAAAAATATTCTTAATTTCTTCTGCGTTGAGTTCGATTGAATTGGATCAAATCGATTATGATAGATTGGATGAAAATCGGGAGTAATGGGATTGGATTGGATGATTAATGAGCTTATAGTGGTTCTAATATGCTATGCGCATATCTTCTTTGGTCCTAATGAATGGCGCAAAAGTAGTTTTAGTTTTCTAGTTTTCTCGACTCTTTCACTTTTATGAAGCGGAATATGATATCAATGAAACCTCTCTTTTATCGTCAAATCACGAATATTGTTCTTCCATTGTCAATTTCTGCATTGCAACTAATCGCAAACGAGTAGCTTGCGCTACAGATGTGATTTTCATTGTATGTTATGTATCATTAGGTGGTATCGTACGCAATCCTATTCATCTGGTATCCAGTAGGCGTCCATTCGTTCACCTCTGTGGATGAATATGGCAAGACTTTTCTTGAAATAGGAGGGGGAAAAAGTCTAGCTCTCTGGTATTATGTGCATGTATTTCTCTCTCCAGCAGTCATAGTCTATCGTTATGCCATCATATCATGTCATATCATATCAATTGTACCCCCATCCCGCAAAAGATTAAGATCCCTAAACACCGTAAATGCCAAAGGACTTTTTTGTAACTGGCGACCGCAAGGGAGAGCAGAAGGAAAAGCACGTCTTTAAATGGAAATGTGATGGAGAAATGGGGTATCATTATGTGGAACTGGAGGCGGCGGTGGTGGGAGGGAGAACCTTGGTGTACGAGATCTTCTCGACGGAGACGGATTCTTCGCCTTTTTCGCTGGTGCGCAATTGGTAGACGTAGAGGGTGAGACCGAGACCTTGGACCTAGAGGAGAGGGACGAGTTAGCTGGGGTATATGAGGGAGGAGGAGGAGAAGGAATGGGGGAGTAAGTTATAGCTCTCAAGTAGATAAAATGCGCAAGAGTAGAGAAGAACTTACATCCATCAAACAGAAACTAGGAACAATCTCCTCGCCCGGCTCCATCCAGCCCGTAGTCATCGCACCGGTCGCACTTCCGGGATTGATGAAGAACTTATTGTCAAGTTCGAAGGCATCAAACTTATGAGTTCCTCCCCAGCACAATACATCAACGTCCAACTTATTGGCTTCGGCAGTCAATAAATCAACCTCGTTGGGCGCAACAATGGTAAAGCCTTCAACGAAGCCAATGCGAAGAGAGCCATGTGTAACGACTTGGGAGAGTGGAAGAGAGGTAGCGTCGGTATCGTAGCGGCCGCGAACAATCTTCAGATCGGGGGTTATTGAGCGGAGATAGTCGTAGGTTTGACGATCGGTGAGGTTTCCGAGACAGAGAGTTTGGCCAATTTTTCCCGGGGTGAGAAGCTTCTTGAACTGTAATTCAATAGATCAGCAATCAAAATAATTAGAGTAGAAGGCGCAGGAGGCGCAAAAGAAATCATACCTTCTGAGGAACATCAATAGCTCGATCTGGGATATGCAAATCGCCAATTACGAGAACGAGTCTGGAAGTCATGGTGGTAGGTTTCTTATCGGGAGGTAGATTAGCAAGGCTTGATTTTCGAGTGGGATATTCGACGGCGCCGGTAAGTAACTCGGAATTGGGTAATACAATGGGATCGTATTTGGTGAGCTGGGGAGCAAGCTGTAAGCTCTTGATTGATGGAGTTGGAGACATGGTTTATTGATTTGAGTGATCCGAGCGTCGGGGAAATGTTGTTCCAGATCACGAGTTGATGGGGGAGAAAAGAGATGGAAGAACTTTGTTAGAAGGAGGGGTGAGGCGGAAATGAAGATTTGATGGAGGCATGACAAAGTTCAATTTGATTGTTACTCGCTGGACATGTTCTCATCCGAAGTTTGAAATGTACTCTTAATGTTCCAAGTGGGAAGGGTGTCAAAGTGAGAATAGTCTTACCAAACATCAGCTCAGTGAGCCAGAAAGCTTGAGACATCAATGAACAATGAGTAGTTTCTGTCAAAGATGATTGAATGACATTATCTGTATATCAAACACGTCTTATCCATGAATACAGATCCTGTTATGAGTCCATTGAAAGGCTTCACCTGTTGTTCTCGAGTGTCTAACACAGAAGGAAACTTCTGTCTAAAGTTAGATAAGGGGAATAAGGGGTTCTCAGATGAAGTATCAACATGTTCACATTATACATCAAAAGTTTGATCTTCGATTAGGAGCTTCAGATGATAATGCTTTCTCTTTAAACCTTACAATCAACCTTCTTGGTTTCAACTACCCCTCCCTAGACGACAATGATGTCATATGAAACCCCTCTTTTCGAAAACAACCTCTTCTTAACGCTTTCGCCTCCCTCGCCACCCCCTCGTCTCCCATATGATAGACTTCATCGCTATAAGTCCAAATGACACGGCGCCAGGATAAACATCCATATGCAGTTCAATAAGGCAGTGTTATCTTCGTGGTCTATTTCTTGTCCTAGCCCTGCACATTATCTTTTGTGGGCGCCAATTTTCGAAATCTCAAGAAGAAATCTCCTGGTTGTTACTTTAGATATCTCTTGCTATCAACCGTAACTTCTTTTCATATTTCTTGATCCATGCTCCAGGAATCGAACGATAGTGGGAGGTATCTTGCCATTCGAAATGATGGAGTATACAACGTGGCTTTCTAGGTTACAGCAACTCGACCCGACACCTAAGTTCCAAGGTTAAGCTTCCCAACGTGTAATGAGGAATTTGCCCAATTGAGTAATTTGTGATTCAATAACGTCAATTCCATACTATGATGACGCAAGTTACACTAATTAAATGATTGATTAATAAGTATTTGTCTCCAGATTCGCAATGGTTTGACTATCAAAAAATCCCGTACTTCCACATGTCGCTTCCTTGTCTTGTGCTACAGAAGCGTGGACTGAGAGCAAATAGCCACTTCCACGTTCGGAATCTAGTTGATCCATAGTATGAGTACTTTCGTATTCAACTCGATTCGATGGTACTGATAGTATGAGTTTCGAAGCTCTTAGCATCGAAGGTAAATTCTATCCAATTCCAAAAAAACCACCTGCCAACAGAGTTTAGTCAAATCATGGTATAATTCTGCACTCTAGCATCACCCTCACCCTCAAATCGACAACAATCTCCCCATGGTAAGTTGACCAGGGGTTTCTGAATGCTTGTATTTAGTCCATAAGCGGGGCTTGATATTACTATATATTCAGCAGTGATCCCATATCTCGAGAGTAGGCAAGTCTCGAGACATCTCCCATGTCGAAACCGTTCAACCACTTGTACTCACTCGGCACGATTTTGAAATGAATTTCTCGCACATCAAATGGCCTTATGGAAGCAATTTACAAAGGTCCCGGATCCTTTGAAGTGATTTCTTTGGTATCTCATACGGATCAGTTGAACATGAATTTTGGTCTGTCTTAGAAAGACAGCAGGAGACCCTGTGTTCAAGTCTGAACCAGATCCAAAGTAAAATTCAACTATTCCACAAAGTATACACTTGCGCCTTCAAAGCGGGAATTGACTCATTTGTCCGATCACACATATGTTGGGTTGATGATTCAATGAACACTCAGGCTAGCTTGCCGCAAAACATCTTCCGGAAAGCAGGTTTGTTTTCGGCGTAGCCGGAAAGGTTGTCCCAGTGTCTTTGCTTCATACCCACTTCAATGTAATTGAGGTGTATATGACAATATTACCATAAGTGGTAGCGTCAAGACTTCATAAGCATTGAATGGCGGTCGCATCTCGTAAATACTGTCGGAAAAATTCTGCTGCTCATGACCGCCAGATAGTTCGCGACATACACGATACAACACCAAGCAAGAATAATTCATTAAGAGCTTCAATCGTGCATTCTGAAGTTATTCTCAGTAAACAGAAATAGAGACATAAAATCTCGTATTCTATCTCGGAGTTCTCAAAACGCGTCATATATCTTTTATCCCATCTCCCACCACATGTTTCCCATTCCCTAACTCATCAGACGGCCTCTGCCATATATCCCGCAAAGTCTTCACATACCTCACCAAACATATCCCCGTGGTACAGTGGTCTACGTAACGCCTCCACCCATGCCATAGTAATCGGGGCCCTCTCAATCGGGCCAAATAGGGGACAGTTTGGTACAGTCATTCTATAGTACGAAGTTGATTGGGATTTACAGCGTCGCAAGACGTGTTGAAATTTTGCACTTTTTGTCTTTGCTGTTTACTTTTTATTTCGAAGATATAATTTTGGAAATGGTTGGTTGTGAGAGCTTTGGATTGAGTTTTTGTGGGGCGGCGTTTAGGCGAAGATGAGGTTGGGAAGTGAGGAGTGGGTGATGGTGGGTAAATTTTGCTTGGGGCGCATTTTCGTACCCGACACTTTTGACATTGATGCGATGACCTTACGGTGGGTTGTAGCCTGTTTCGACTGCACAAAATCACGAGCGCTTCGTCGCTTTACTATAATATAGAGAAGAATCTATGCAATTACTCTGTGTATCAAAAAGTTTTAATACAAGTTTCGCAAGACTTCTTAGCAAGAGCAATGTAACTTGTATAAGTAACTTGAAAGTCTGCATGGGCTACAATACGCTACCAACCTTGGAAGGTCTTCACTCGAGGAAGCCATGGATGCATGCAGATGAAATTTCAATACCATTCTCTACTTTACAACTATTTATTCGAGCGACGAAGCAATCGATATTTTGTATAGAAAATACCTATGTCCCTCAAAATTGAAAGCGGTGGGCGAATTCTTGATTTGTGTGCCCATTTCAGAGGTCTATATAGGTAGTGATAAAGCTAATTTCCAGGAACCAAACAAGCTGCAGAGACCAAGATCCGCATTCACCAGAGAAACAACTCACTCCCAAAGAACCCTCAAGTTGGAGCTTCGGGAGACGTGTATAGTTCCAACGCAAGGGGAGTCACATCCAGCTCCGCGAACATGTAGTGGAATAATCAATATGTGAATAGCATTCACTGTCACTTCCACTCTTACACGTCCCTGCTGTCAGAAGAGTATTGGATAGATGTGAACGATAATGTCAGCGGATTCCTCGAAACACGCAGGGTACGCAGATGAACCCGTATCTTTGTCGTGTAATTGTATGGCAAGAAATTGGATAGACCATTCAGTTACGAAGTAGCTCCGAGCACTAGTTCCTTAGATGGTAGATTTTTCGTATTAAATAAAGTTTGATGTATACGAACCCATTTGGTATGTTCAAATACAGGACGACTGAATATTCCGAGGATGGCTAGATTAGAATCCACTGCTCAGACTTAGAAATAGGTCTACAGTGTGAGTCTGGTATTAGTATGGTGGAATCCTAATCGTATTCCATTCGAATATTTCTTACATAGATAAAAAGGCACCGTTCTGCTGTGAGTTTCATCCATACTGACCCGGTTTGACCTCATGGGAAGACTTTAAAGGAGTGCAAAGCCCCGACCTGAGTTACAGAAGAGTGAAGATCAATCGCGCAGGATTCATTCAGTAGATTACGAAGAATGAAGTGGGCGTAGATATCCCGTTTCTTGCATTGTAGTAATCTAGACGCTGTCGTTGAATTTTGTCATCTAAATGCACTTGATATACCTAATCTTCATCACCGTCGAAAACTCCAATTGCTATTTGCAAGAAGAGGATATTTGGCCCATAAAAGATTCACACGATGATGGACTTGTAGTGTGGTGTCAAGAGTTGATGCTACATTTTGGATGATAGGGGTATAGAATTCCCAACCTTGGATATGGGTAATGATCGGCGGGTTTTTTTGTAATGAAGAGGTGGTGGCTTGAAGAAATCATGGCGTTTATATAGTCAGACAGGAGGAGCCTTCTAACAGTCTCGCAAGTGAATATTGATTTCATGCGGTAAAAGTACATGGATAAGGGAACATCTCACTTGTAAGAGATGACGGATACTTGAAATTATCTTGAGCATCAAGAGACGAGGAACAACGCTACATTCCAGAAGCGCTTGCAGCTTTATATATCTAGTATTCCAAGCACGTGGCTTCCTACTTGAACCATTCACAATATTGAATATATAGTTCACCCATGCCTATCCCAAAAACTCATCTCCAAGTCCCCTTGCATCTTTGACACAACCTCAATTCCCTTTCATCTTCTCCATCATTTCACCAAACAATTTCTTTCTCCTCATCTCCACCTCCTCATACCCAAATCCCTTCCACGTCGTCCCCACAGGAATATCTTCATCGCCCCTCTCCAATCCTCTCCACGCTTCTTCCGTAAACTCATCCAACCGCATTCCCATATTCCTGCCATCTTTGATATCCGGCTGATGTTTCTCATCATGCAGCTCCGTCTGAACAGCCGGCGGATAGATTTCAATAACCTGTACACCTTTACTCTTTTTATTCTCCCCCGAAGTCTTTTCCTCTGCAGTATTTCCACTTTCGCTCTGACCCACATCTCTCAACTGTTCACGCATAACGAGAATTAATTGATGCATAGCAGCTTTACTTGCACAATAATTTCCACATCGCACTATGGGTACTAAAGCCAATCCACTAGTCGTGAATATCAATCCGGCATTCTCGCCACCCTTGACTCTATTCTGTAGATGTGGAAGAAGTGCTTTAATAAGATGAACGTAGGAGAGATAATTAGTCGTGAATTCTGTAGAAATTACATCCAGATCTATGGATGAGGGTTCTGTGAAATCGACAGAACGTTGTATTCCACTATTGAGGAATGCGCAGTCGAGAGAGGGATGTGGTTTGAGGACACTGTGAAGTTTGATCCATCAGTATCCGTTTAGTGGCAATTATTTAAAATATATGGACAACATACCCTTCAATCATCTTGGGAATGCCCTCAAGATTCGTAATGTCAAACTTCACGGTTGAAACTTTCGAATCTCCATGTTTTTTCTGTAAGTCATCGAGTTTATCTTGACGACGGCCCAAAGCTATGATTTTGGTGACGCCTTCGGAAAGCATTCTCTCAGTGAGGGCAAGCCCAATGCCTGAGGTGGCGCCAACCACCAATACCTGATATTGTATCTCAGCAAAGGCGAATTTCACGATGGATGATTGAGGAGGCTTACAGTTTTGTAGGGAAACGGCATTTTAATCTTTGTGAGTATGGTGAATAAGTTCTGATGGAATTTTATTAGAGTCCAATGCAAACTCCCCCCAAAAATCTTCAACAAATGAGCTATGTAGCTGACAAACTGGTGTATTACAAATGCATGATATCATGGATTGCTTATGTCAATATCACATATCATGGGATCCACTGTGGAAGCTAGGTAGTAGTAGTGTGATACCAGACGGGTATTTCCCGTCGATGGCGTCTCTAGCGCGCACAACTCAAATCTTGGATGCCGTGATATGCGAGTGCCAAGATTAGCTAACATATCATTTCTATATTCTGACTTCAAATGGGAGTGTAGATAGAGGCTGTCGTAGATCTGGTGCATGAACTGAGGCTTTACTAGATGATTGAAGGATTTTGTGACTGTAAGAAAATCATGCACTCTCTTAGCTACGCACAATTAGACATGGGAGTGCATTGAATCGCTTGATATTAGTCGCCGTAAAACCAACCAAAATCTCCAGACCTTTGTACAACTTTCCTAAAGTTTAATCCACATCTTTAGATGCTAGCCTAGCCCTTGACGCTTTGTCTCGTTTTTCAAGGCTCAGCAGTCCAGAATCTTCTAATCTCTGTGTTGACCTCTCCGAATCAAGCTGGACATAAACAAGATCTGCAATCATCAATATCCCTATTGTGTTGAAGATCAAATAGTACCACCCTCCAAGTACTCTGAAGATAGAAGAAGCAACGGTCAGATAAAGCGCGCCAAAAATCGCTGCCGGGGTCATTGGAAATGGGGTGATGACCTTGGGCCCCCATGATTTCAAATAAATTGCTTCAATGACATTGCCGTCAAAGTCGACGATAGAAGCTGTATAGGCATGTGGATAATCGTTAATCTCTCCGCTTTGGATGTTGTTAGATTTGGCTCTGCAGATGGAGTTAGTGTCTTATTAGTGATTGCTAAAAATGATGGAAACACGTACAGTCAGAGAACATAAAATCTGTCGACTTGTGATCTGGATGATGCATGAATGGTGATGCGAGTACCTCCAATTGGCCCGCAAGATCTATCACGTCTCAAGGAAAGTTCAGGGTGAAACGACCAGCTGGGTCTAAAGAAAGTCTTATTACGAGTTCGAAGGTATGATTTGTAGCCTAAAGGCTGTAATACGGTTGCGTAGAACTCTTCTGATGCTTTCAAGTTGGTACATGGAAGGCTGATATGATACAGACTCATTTTGTGTAAATTCCGCGACGATGAAACAAGATTGAGTGTACTGGGCGAAGCTGAAGTGTGTTCAATCTACACTCGAAGCTTATTAAAGCGAAGTGCCGGATTGATCATGTTTGATGGCTTTGTTGTCTGGATTGCTAATGAGTGACAGGAAGATAAAGAATTCTTTACAAGAAACTCACCCAACAAAGACCGTCTATTCCTCGTCCTCTATCTATCGAATAAAGCCAATCGTGTTATGTAATTCCTAAGAACCTAAGCTTCTCCCTATCATCCTCTTCCAAGTCAACATCCATATGATCCTCTCTATCCTTCCCCTCCAGCCCTACAATACCCCTTTCAACTCTCAACATCAACATCCTCATCCTCTCTAATTCTTTCTCGATTTCCCCGTTTTTAGTAACAATATTTTCTTGTATATTCTTATCCGCTTGATCAAAGGGTTCTAGTAATTTCTTGGCAGCTTTACATTGTTCAAGTTTCTCCTTCGCAGCTTTTCGCTTCTCATTCAGTCCTAACAGTTTAGTCTGAAGCTCTTTGTATTTCGCAGCTTGCTTAGGTGCCTTCGTTTCTGCTTCTTCGCTCCACTCCTCCGGTAATTTTTCAATGTTAGATGACAAGCCTGTCGATTGAGATATTGATTAGCATAAGCCCACTACGCCTTGATTGATATGATTGATGGAACTCACGATAGTCAGCGCCCTTTTCACTCCACTCCTCTCCATTCACATTAACATCTCTGTCCCCTGCAGCCCAGTATAATTGATCGATCTGTTCAGCAACATGTCGCTGTGCCTGCGGAGGGTAGCTGATCTTGTTATGTTGTTTCAGGATAGTATTGAGCTTGAATAATGCTTCATCAATTGCACGTTGTCGTAGGGTATTCTCTTCCTCCGATATCGAATCTTGCCATTCTTGAGACGGTTGAAGAGGTTGAGAGAGTGCAAAGATTTGTGCGCGCAGGAATGAAGATTTAAGATCAATTATTGTTGGGTCGCTGGACTCCATATTTGAATTTGTGGTTGTTGAATTACCCAAGAAGAAGCTGGTGAGACGCGTCATTTGAACGTGCACGTCGCGTCTTTATTTTAAGGTCATGTGACACAAAGTTCGCACTGTGGATTGCACAAAGAAACGAAATATGCCACTTTTAATACATCGTGAGTATTTTCGTATGCACCATTGATCACAGAGTTTACAGGTTTTGACCGAAATTTCACAAGTGTTTGTCAGAAGGTCACCTAATAGAGATATATTCGTCAAGTGGTATGAATAATAGCAGCCTATATGCGTCCTCTATGAAAACCATGCAAGCTCCTCCCCCATTTCTCATCCCGTCAACAGGATTGCTCAAAAGCAAAACCAAAAAATGAAGGATGTAAACGCGTAGAACGAATACCCAAGAATCCGGCGGTGATACTAAGAACTCGTTGCCAGGCGAATGGAGAGACGCGGAACACCTTCTTTCGCCGATCTATGGACGGACTGTCTGTCAACTGTAGAGCAGGGAGATAGGTCACGGCAACGAGGATCTACGATTCAGTTTCTCGGTCCAATCCACTCTAAATGCCGTCTTATTGGCCAGCAGAAGAGTTATTAGCCCCTTGCTGTTTCTGGCGGGCTTCTTTCTCTTTCTTGCGCTGAGCATCTTTCTTGTCCTGACGACGAAGTTCGGCTTCTTGTGCTTCTTTTTCCTGGTTGTCTCTCAGGATTTGAGCCTCCTTTTGTTCTAAGGGCGTTTCTTTCTTGTGACTGAACCACCCAGCAATCCGTCTCTTCATGCCCCCAAACAAGACCTGCCATTCATCTATTATGAATTTTGCACCAATGATGAAATCCACAAAAATATCCAGTTGTTCGCACACCAAGAAATCTCTGCGATATATTTTTGAAGAGCCTTTGGGGTTAAACACAAGGTTTCGAATAATGCCAGTGAATTCAATCGCATGTCCGCTGAGACTATATGAGGATGGACTTTTGAAATCTTTTGAAATCTCGGCTTCTTTGCCAGCCTTTTCGATCCATCTTCTGGAAACTACAAGTGGTATGTCGGACCCCGAATCGAGGAGGCATACGCCTGGCGTGTTGGCTTGACCTTCGGAAGTTTCAAAGGAGAACTCGCGTTCGAAGGGCTTCTGAAGAATGTTAACATCAAATAAGGTCTAGACAAAATTCGAGAGGACAGTTCTCATACCTCTCCTTCAAATTTGCCATCCTCGCTGCCATGTTGGCTGTCGCCAGCTGAATTGCAATTTTCTTTCTTCGATGTTAAGTTTGAATCCCGATTGCAACAGTTCCACCAGGTCGACTTGGCCCATGAACGAATACCAAATCGTTTTTGATCGGCTAGGCATTCTTCTGAGTGCACAATCTTCTCCGGCGCTCTTGCCGAATTTAATCGGGGGTGGTGTGGGGGGGGGATTATACATAATGTACTTAGGCTCCGTTAATTTTGCATACATTATTGACAATCTAAGTCTATTGTTGTTATTATTATTATTATTAT
>PQXL01000157.1:0-75217 GCA_004916875.1 Botrytis galanthina
TAATATTCTTTTCAATATTAGTATTATTAGTATTATTATTATTAGTATTATTATTATTAGTATTATCAGGGTTATTAATATTGATTATATAATACAACTACCCCACATCACCACTCCCCCTGTCACTTTTTTGGGTGGTCACCACTCCCCCCTGTTCTTCAAATTCAAGCTTTTATAAAAGTAATACAGATCGATCAATTTAAAAGATAATTTAAATCTGCTTTCAGAATTCAATATTTAAGTTAAAATAAGCCCTAGTTTATTATAATACTTTTTTAAATTTCTTATTTTATATTGAATTAGGGGTAGTAGCCAAATTGATTTATTTTGCAGATCACCACTACCCCTGTCCTTCAAAAATACCATAGCTTTTCTTCAACCTCATCAAAATTAGGGTTATTTCAATTCGATCTCAAAGCCTCAATTTAAAAGATATTTCAATTCTGATTTTCAATAAATATAATTCAATTGAATCTTTATTGATTCCTTTTTTCAGATTTTCAAAAAACTTTAAATTGAGGCCAGGAAAAGTGGTAACCAATTGGTGACTTTTTGGCTGGGTCACCACCCCCCTTAGGGTTGTGATCACCACCAGTGGTGACCACCAATAAAAGCCTTAGAATAATAGTTAGGCCAACACGACAAAGCAAGTTTCATATGTCTTAAAACCCCAATATTCGCCGTTAACGACGAAAGATTTACATGCTATAAACAAAATCCTTTTGACGCGGCACATCAGTATTCCAACCATACTCTGTCCTTTGCATCAGTATCGGCTGCCTATGGCGAGGGCATAATGACTTGTTCCAGCTTGGATGTAGCAAGAGCTGTGAACTCGAGACCTGCGTCTGGGGCTGAGAGCAGGATCACGCTTCAATGTTCGTGATCCTGCAAATATCGCAAATGGCCTTGGCGTTCCACACACCTGGGAGATTGATGCAGTTTGGGGACCAGGATTTGCCGCGAACCCGATAGGCAGTAACAGCTACTCGAATGTCGATGCTTTTAATGTACCGGTGGTTCAAGGCTACTGGCAAAGCTTCATCAGATCTTTGAATCCAAATACATATAGAACAGAAGGCAGTCCTGAGTGGGAGGGCTCCATTGCAGACAACTGGCTATTGATTTAGACTAATGCTACTAGAATGGCTACCCAGAACCAGGCGGAGACTGATCGCTGTCAATTCTGGACCTCTATTAGTGCTTCTACTCTGAGCCAATAGAATGGTTTTGAAGATACAACGGAATATTTCGTTACGCCAGGAGATTAGTTTTCACTACTGTTGGAACGTAACCTGAGTAGTGACCACTAAATGTGGCTCATCGGCATTGTTTCCACCAAAACTCACACCCTTTAAACAATTGAAATCAACAACCAAGTAATTCAAACACTTCAAGATTAAAAACGGGCTTTATTTATTACTATGTCTCTCTTTTGTACTGTTATAGATTGATGATCTTAAGTCTCAAGTCAAGATCTTCTCTTCGTAACTCATTAAGATTGATTTGCGAACTACTAATAATGTTATATATTATTTTTCGGGGTGAATACCACCAATCATTCAATTTCTGAGATGGCAAAAATCTAGTTTTATATAGGAAAAATTTGACCGGTTTTTCACATACCAAGTTTCAGACTTTCAAGAAGCTTCAAATTGAATCGGGGGAGTGGTTACTTGCCAAAAAATCCTGGGAATAATAATCAGAGGTTTGCTGTTGAATTAACTTATTATTGTCAGAAAAGCACGTTCATATTCACTAGTACAGCTAGTATACAGCTCACAGGCGTAATCTTCCATTTTATATCCTTTACTCTAAGCTATCTATCGTACAACCTAATATAATCATACACTTGATCCACATTCAACAAATATAAATTTCCAGTCCCCTGACAGTACATACAGCGTAGAAAAATCTTCAACTTCTAAATACTAATTGTATAATGCCGTGCCCCACCATTTACAACGATTATTATCTGTAGGAGCTTTGATCTCAATTATACTAGCAAGGTTCAGATTTACCACTGAACTGTTGCTGCCGTACATTGGAAACTCGGTCAAACCGTCGACGCTACTAGTTGGAACGCCATTGATTGTAAAGGAAGTGACATAATCCTGCAGCGCGAAAGCTATAGTCTCGTTGACGTTCAGAATCTCATTTATCAGTGAGCTAGAAGTTGATGAACTACTAGCATTTGCGCTGGTAGAATTTGACTTGAGGTAATTCATGTATGGAATGTCTTGTCCGTGAACCCCTGGGGCCACGTCAAAAACGTAGCCGTATATCGCGTTGTTGTAGGCGTTGGCCAGATACTCAGTCGTGCACGCTATGAAGGCATCGCTAACAAAGAGTGCAACTCTTTGGACAAAGTCTGCATAAAGAGATCCGTTGTAGACAGGCGGATATAGTGTATCCAAAACAAATTCGAGAACTGAAGGCGCCATACCCACAAACTGTTTGGTAATTACGGATGGAAATACTGAGTCGTTTTGGCCGATCAGAGGTGCAACGGTGAAAAGACCTTCCTGGCTATTATGACCGATCAAAATATCGACCGATGGAGTATAATTGCCGTTGAAGAGCACTTGTCGAGGATCTCTAGGTACAAAGTCACCATCTATAGTAGGACCGAAAGGATTCGCCCCCGAAGAATGGATCAAAGCCTCGTTGGTAGCAATGAGAAGCGAAGCTGGCAACTCGCGAGCTGCACTCAAACTAGTGACGTTCAAAAGTTGTAAATATTTTTGTAACAGTTGCTCCTGTTCGTAAGGAGATGAATTAGGGCTCCAAAAAGATGACTGTGGAATCGCTCGCTGAAAAGGTACTGGTCCACGGAGACCTCCATAAGCGGTGACTTGATGGATGACTGAGCCCCCACCAGCAGACTCACCGGTGATGGTGATGCGGTGAGGATCTCCACCAAACAGATGAATATTATCTCTGACCCATTCGATGGCCATACGCTGGTCAAGAAGACCGGCGTTTGGTGTGCCACCATCCTTTTCGAATGACGGACCAGCAAGGAATCCAAAGGCGCCAATTCGATAGTTAAAAGTGACGTGGATCATTCCCTCTGGATCGTGTAATCGGCTTCGCTGAAGCAGGGAACTAGAGGTTCCGCTCTTGTCGCCACCAGAGTAGCCTCCACCTGTGCAGCGCCGTTAGATTAGCCAATGAAAATAAATCTGAGCGAATGAAGAACCTCGACTTGCCATATATGGAGATGAGAACGGCGCTTCCGCTATTGTTGCGTTCGAATACTGCTTGAGGCACTAAGACATCTAGGAACAGGCAATCCTCAGACTCCCTAGGGTCCCTCGCCGCAACGGTTCGGCTTGCTAGGCCCAATGACGTTGTAACATTATGGGTGTTGAGATAATTAAAAAGCTCGGCTGTTACTTGAGTAGTATCTGCGGATGCCTGTGGGCATATTCTGCCTACACTACCGTCATTGACGGCAGTCCTGTTTGTTGAGGGTAGTTGAGGGGACTTGAACCGCAAGCTTCCCACAGCTGGTGCGGCATATCGAATGTTGGAAAAATTGTAGTAGCTGCCTTGGGTCTAATGATGGGATCGCTGTTAGGACCTTTGTTATGAACAGTAGAAAAGGTGACATCTTACGTTAAAATTGTTGGCACGGTAAATCTCATAGCCTAGATCTACCACGGGTAGAGTAGTGGAAGCATTCCCTGCAATAACTACTTCTGTCAAGAAGGAAGCAAAGGCAAAGGATTTGGCGAAGGTGATATGAAGCTTCATGTCTGGTGCTGTGTGTTGTTTCGAACACGGCTTGTGTTGTAGGTGCAGAGAGAAAGATGCTTTGTTGGATTGAAGGACATTTCGTACTGTTAAATACCTACTTATACTGGGGTATAGCAAGTCGGAATATTGGCGGAAATTAAAGATGCTACGGATGGGAGAAGGGACGACAGCAACGAGTAATGCACGCCTGAACCAGCCAGATGACGTTCAAATAATCCGTGCTCTCATGGCCTCCAGCTGGACAAAGAAGATTCGAGGTGCGTTGGACCCACTTGATGATCTGCTCTAAATCTGATGTTTATCGGACGGTAAACTAGCCGGATATGGGGTCGCGATACGGAAATGCTTAATCGAGAAAGGTAATACGCTGCCGCTAGGAAAGTGTCACTGCGTCCGGACTCCGATAGAGGAAGATGCTAGCCTAAAAAGACGTATAATGTATGATTAGAACGACGCCAGAGCCCTAAGGGGTATGGCTGGTCCAATGATTACCATGTCCGTTATAATAAAATCCATTTTCTCCAATCAATGCTATAAACCCTAATTTGTCGGGCCTACCGTTCTAGAAATTCCATTGTTCACTGAAAAACTCGTGCAAGGCTAGCAGGGGTATTGCATCCAGTGGGTGAACGAATCAGACAACTCCGGCACGTACCGGTACTCCAACCCATGACGAGTTTAGATTGCTGTTAATCCTTGCTAGCTTGGTACAGATGCATAGCCTCAATGATTGAAGAATCTTATAGACCCAAGGAAATCCGTCAAGGTTCCCCTTGATCAATTGCCCCACCTTCGCCGGTGGAACAGCTGTATTAAAAAAAGCTTGTTCCTGCCCTATGATCGGATGCAGAACGTAATACGCACCTTATACGCCCGTAGTACGGTTCAGGTCCTGATGCGTCACCGGCTTTACCGTTAATTTTGGGTGGAAATTTTAACTCCTTCCTATGCATAGACACTGAGATGACGCTGTGTACCGTATTTTCACCTCTGCCGGCTGACGGTACAAGCAAGACAAGCCCAGGGAGAACCCCTTTCTCCATTTATCACGTCAAGTCAAATTTTGTATAAAAGACTGCAGGATGTTCCGTTCAAAGATCCTACTCAGGCCATTGAGCATCACATCAAATCAAACTCTACAGTAATACGTTGGCATTACCAGTCGGCCATGCACACTTCGTCAATCCTCGGTATCGCCCTAATTTCCTTCGCTGTACAAGCAATCGCAGACAGTGGTTGCAAATGTGTAAGTGTGCTTTTGCTTATTGAATAGACGTCGTTGCTCGAGAGACACACTGAATAATGGCTAATCTGTTGTATTAGCTACCATCTGAGCCTTGTTGGCCTTCTAAATCAGAGTGGACGGCGCTGAACGAATCCATCTCAGGCCATCTTATTCAATCTTCACCACCAGCTGCCGTTTGCTATCCTTCCCAACCTAATTACAACGCAAGCGAATGCGATTCAATTCTCACCGCATGGACTTCGTCTGTTTTCCATGCCGACAATCCTGTCAGTATCGACGCGAGTATATGGGCAAACAATAGCTGCAACCCCATTTATCCCAATGGTACCAGTATCAGTGGCAATACCAGAGCAGGGGAAAATGGTTGCTCCATCGGCGCGTACCCTGTTTACGTGATAAACGTGACCGAAGCCAGTCATGTCCAAGCAGCCTTCAAGTTCTCCAGCAAACATAACGTGCGTCTGAACATCAAGAATACTGGACACAATGGTGCCGGAAGGTAAGATATGGTCTTTAACTCGTTCAAGTGTATATGTGTGACTGACATGAATTTAAAGAAGTACCGCTTTCGGAAGTTTGTCGTATGTCATCTAGTTCGATAAGCTTGAAAATTCTCTCTTTCTGACTTTTCCACAGGCTATGGACTCACAACTTGAAGGGAATCGTCTTGGACGATTCCTTTCAAATTACTACTGATAATGCTACTGGGATAGTTACTCAGAAGGCGGTCACAATAGGCGCTGGCGTTCAAGATGGGGAGCTCTTTGATACGTTAATAGCACAGAAAGCATTCGCTGTTGGTGGTACCAATGCGGTAAGTCAAGTTTAATCATTGTGGTCTTCTGATTTTTCCATAATTAATAATGTCTCCTTCTCGCGCCCTTTTCATATAGCTTTGCAAGCGGTGCTAACAAGAGAAAAGGATGTGGGTGTGGTTGGATGGGCCACTGGAGGAGGGCACGGTGTCATGACTGGTGCCTATGGGCAAGGTGCTGATAATATCATTGAAGCAACCTTGGTGACCCCCACAGGCGAGATACTCACCGCAAACGAAAAGCAGAACACAGATTTATTTTGGGCGATCCGGGGCGGAGGCGGTGGCACTTTCGGTGTTATTCTTAACATGACTTTAAAAGCATATGCTGAGCCTAGCCTCACGACCTTGGCTCTGAGCATTACCGGCAAAAATGCTACATCTACCGAAGTTTGGTGGGATGTCATTGCTGGATACCTTGGCGTGGTACCACAAGCTCAAGACAAAGGAGTACACGGATATTTCACAGTAAATATGAGTCCAAAGACTTTGAGTGGCTCATTGTTCGCTTGGAATGCGGACAACGCCACAGTTCAGGCCGCTATCTCGCCACTGAAGCAATTTCTGAGTGAAGCTGCTTCGAACGGTACCATCGACTACACGCTCGCCCCTATCCCTATCACCACCTTCTCTGATCTTCTGAAACTGCTCCCAAGTGTTGAGAACGTTGGCCGCCAATCAAGCATCACTGCCTCCAGGCTCATCTCTCGTGAGGCTTCCCTGAAACGGGATCTGTTTGCCAAGACACTTCAAGAGGTGGGGCCTACAGGGTTGACACAACAGGTACGTAACTATTATACTCTTCTCATGATTGCTAGTCTCACGGGACCTTTCGACATCGTAACTAATTACTATGTGTAGAATGGAAGCGTCCCCGATCGGACAATGTCCGGCACTTTGACCATAAGCAGTGAACCCAATGACAATGCGTTGAATCCAGTATGGCGTAACACTACTCTTCACCTCAATGTTGTACAGCCCTGGGATGACTCGATCACGGAAACAGATGTGAAGAGCCTGATCGATGATATGACTTACAACAGCCTTGATGCACTTCGTCGATTTGACCCAGCTTCTGGGGCCTACTTAAATGAGGTATGTTAAGGAGATTCTGTGAAGTTAAATATACAACTGTGACTAATCAATGTTAGGCGAACGCGTACGAGCCCGGTTGGCAACTTTCCTTCTTTGGACAAAATTATGATCGTCTGCGTGAAATCAAAAATAAATACGACCCAACAGGTCTATTGTATTGCCGTCAATGCGTGGGGAGTGAAGACTGGATTGAAGCATCAAGCGGTGGTTTGTGTAAAGCATTCATGCCACTTTAGGCCATGAGAGCAAGAAGAAGAGTTGGGATTCCATAAATTGAGAGGTCAATTTTCCATCCGTCGCATCGCAAAAGTAGGAATCTTCTTGTCGAAATATACTAGTATTGCAACGGGACCGGATAGAAAATTTGACCTTGAGAGCTTTCAAGCAGCATTTTCCTGAATTAGAGTTGAGTGAATTATATACTTCAAAGTACCTTAGTGGAGGTTGCTGGTTTTTTATTATAGTGATATTATAATATAAATTTATTAAATTATATTTAAAGGAATATTATAAATTTAAAGTTAAACTGTATATAAAATTATATTACATGTAAAATTAAGTTGAAATTAGCTTTGTTTTTTTTAATTAATTTGATTTTTTATTAAAAAAAATTTATGATGAAATTGATTTTTTTTATTATGAAATTTTTTTTATTAATGAATTTCTCTTAATAGACGTTTTTTTAATTTAGTTATGTAATTTACTTCATATAATAATTATAATATTATAATTATCTGATTTAAAAATCAATCTTTTTTCCCCAAGAAAAACAAAATATGTTTCTATCTCATGCTTTTGAAACGATATATATTAATCAATAATATAAGAAAATTCAATAATATAATATAATACCTCATATATAATTAGAAAGAAAGAAAAAAAATAACCAAAATCAAAACGCTCCGTTTACACTTCCATAGTTAAGATCTATATAAAAAATATCCCACATGTACAATTATTCGATCAGTCCCTAGAAATTTTCTGAACAATATCATTCTCAAGCACAGTATCCCCCAAAGTGGCATTTGTACAATGTCTTGAAAAGACGACTTCAATTCTTTCGAACAGTTAATCTCACGTTCAACGCATTCTTGATCCAGATCAGGTAAGCCCTCTGGTTATCATGCCATTTCTCCTGCCCTGAAAGCAATTCATAATCGAATCGGAAGAGGAGACGAGATATGAGTAGGCGCATCTCATTATAGGCCAGATTCTTGCCTAGACAGTCACGAGGTCCATGGCTGAAGGGCTTGAAGCAAGCCAAGTTGTCCTAAAATACAGACAATGGTATCAGCATTGCTCCTCTGAAGAATTGTGGTTGCTTAGGTATGTTGCAGATATCCAACTCCTGAGTGATTGGTAGGTAGAAAAAGAGCTCCGAGGGCCTAACTTACTTTTGCATAGTGCGTATCGTAGCGTGGGTGTGTAGGGGGAAGCCAGCGTTCTGGTCTGAATGAGTCTGGGTCTGTGAAGTTCTCGGGGTTGCGGAATGTTGCCCAAGGGTATACGTGAATAATTGTCTATAATGGAGCTTAATAAAAGGGACAGCTACTTGAAGACAAATGTGGAAAATGATAACCTACTCCCGACGGGATAAATTCGCCGCCAATTTTCGCGCCAGGCGATACCCGCGGTGGCGTCTCGGCGGCTGGAGGAAACATTCGCAGAGTTTCCTCTATACACGCCTGTAGATAACTGATCTGGCCACAGTTTACCATGTTGATTTCAGACTCGTCGGTGAAGGTGCTGCGGATCTCATCTTGCAGGATTTGTTTTTGAGCGGTATTCATACCGGTGACGTAGAAGAAGAAGGTTATTGCAGATGCAGTTGTCTCACTTCCCGCGCCGACCAAGATCACTGAATTCAGCATAATATCTTCGTTCGGCATTGCTTGCTCACCCTCTCGATTTTTCTTTAGCCTAATCCAGGTGTCAACGCCATATCTGGGCAATCATGTTGGTCTATACGTACATGTGAGACATAAAATCGCGTTGACCTATCTTTGCCTCTTCGCCCATTTCAATACGCTGTTTTGTCAAATCTTGGGTCAATACTGTATTTTCATTGTTTTTACTCATCGCTTTCATAACCTGCTTGCGACCCATTATCATACTGAAAGGAATCGAAAGGTAAGGATAGGAGGTTAGAAAGCGGTTGTAAGAGTTTCCTAGGATAACTTCGAAGAAATTGCTGATGAAAGTATGCTCTTCACCGGTCTCAAGTGAGTTAAACGTTTTTGCGAAGGTAAGCTCGCCGATGATATCAAAGAATGTAAAATTCATCCTACATAACGGGCGAGTCAGAAAATTTTGGTTAGGACTATTTCAAAAGAATATTTGTAGAGAAAAGTTTGCAATTGCCTGGGACAATTTTTGTGCGTACAATATACGATAGGAAATTGGGGACTAATAGACACGTACCATTTCACAATATTTACAATCTCTCCAAGCTCAGCTTTGCGAGTCAGCTGCTCCACTAACATGTTTACATGCTTTTCGATGATACATTCTTGCTCACGGATCGCCGCGTCGCTGAATGAGTGGGCTAGAGATCGTCTCAACCGGCGGCTATCGTATAGTAAGTATAAAGCACAGCTCTGATAAGGTTTCCAACGAGCTTGAAGAACGACTACGTTGCTCTCTGACTTCAAGATTACTGTCATATTCAGAGGAGAAAGCCACTTACTGTAATTCGTTGGGAGCCCCGAGTATCGTCTTATCGTCACCTTTGAAAATGTAATCATGGACCTTGTCGAAAGTCCCAGCCTGACCTTTAGCTTTGAGGCTATACACGTCAGGATAGCCGATACTGCCGTCAACAGCAATGCGGTTGGGTCCGACGCGAATGATTGGTCCAAATTGCCTGTGCAGCCGAGAAACCTCACGGGGAAAGGTCCCATCGACATTACTGCCCCATCTAATATATCGATTAGCATCCGTTCTATTAAATCTTTCTAGATTAAGGATAGTTAATACTGGTTGATAATATCGGTCGTTGCGAGGAGTGGCGGCCCAGGGATTTTAGAAAGAGGATGAAACCATATCCGGTAAATCACAAGCGCAATGGAATAGAAGAAAATCTATCACAGAATTAGCGGGTCTCGCCAGAGTTTTCCAATGACTGCAGAGCACTGACAGCGGCTGGAACAAAAATGATCAAAGATAATGCATCGAGCTTAATGAGTCGTTGTGGCAAAGCTGCCGGGAGGGTGAAAGTCATGTTTCGTAGAAAAGAACACACAAGTTTTCGAAAAGAATGTAGCGTATATGATTTTCCTTACGAGGGAAAAGTGTACTTATATAATGACGAAATAAAACCGTTATGCATGTTTCTCCTTCGACCCTTGCATACTTGCACAGACTAGCTCCGGCATAGCATAAGAATTGCCGGCTCCAAAAACGTTCCAAGCCGGCTCCAAGCAAACCTTAAGTCTAATACCCCACTTTTTGGCAACCCCTCTTTTCGGCATCCTATTGACAGCTGCAGCAAAACCTCTCTATGAGGATACCGGTTTGTGTAGTCTTTTCAAGGGTGTAGCGAAGAAATATCTTTGTATGGAGGTGAACGACTAATCCAGGATCAGTAGTAATTTGGCTCTGATTAGTCTCGTTTGGGCTACATTTTCGTAACATTTTCCACTTTGCCGAAAATTAAATATACTGTAACAAAATCATCATGCGATAGACATATCCTAGCGATCCTGTTGGTTTAATAAGGGTACATGTGATCCTAGGGCCATCAAGACGTTGAAATATAAGGATATCCTGATACAGAGGCTCTATGGGCGACAGTGTAGGCAATAGTATACTACAATGAAACTGTGGCGCGTATTAGCATATTGATATTGCAGGTAGTACATATAAAAAGGAGGTTATACCACTCTCGTATATATTCATATGCCTAAAGAATACTAGCAATATACTGAAATACTGGAATCCAATATAAAATATATATTCCTATCCAAATTAGGCTAAAAATAAGGGATTCTTATTTAATTTGAAATAAGGAATGGAATTTTGTTATCTAATATAAATAGGAATCCCTTTTTTCTAGCCTAATTTAAATAGGAATGTATATTTTATATTGGATTCCAGTATTTCAGTATATTGCTAGTAGTATTAAATAAGTAAATGATATTGAATACTTTCAGTGGTATTGAATTCTATACCACATACGGACGTATTTCGAAAATAATTGATACGCACCATTAAACTAACCCGTATACGAAATACGGGAAATACTATTGCCTACACTGATGGGCGAGGTCACTTTTACGCCTGAAATTTTCGGTATCCAAAAATATATCCTTGTAGAGAGTTTTTGCTGTACTGATGGCATCGAAGCTTTCGACTTCAAGGCCAATAGGATTCCTCCAATTACTTCGGCTCAGCGAAGAGCCGTGGAATTGTTGAATCCCTCGATTTGACAATCATCATAATCAAGTCAAGGAGGGAATGAGCAGCTAGCATCGTTTTCAGTATGTCATCGAGGTCCTGTATGCCGGTAATTGATCCACATTAAAATTGTAATCTAGCAAGGGGGCATCGCTTCATTTTTCAGAGAGAAGGACGTTACTTGCAGCCCACAACGCACCAATGATACATTTTTTTGTACTCTTCACTCGGATACCGGATGCTGCCATCATCCGTTTTTGGTAACGATACATCCATCTTCCAGGGAAGCAAACTTGTTTTCAACTTACAACTATGCATCTTTTTTTATTGGTGCTTCGTTCAGATAACAAATGTTGCCACCATGCGGGGTTTCTTTCCTAGAGGGGACTCCTGTGAACGTTGATCTTCAGGTTCATTCGTGTTGCTCTCAGTTTCGCAATCAGATAGTTTTTCAAACTCTTTATTTCTTGCGTTTCGCGATACGAAAAACGAAAGATTTTCATGCAATGCCCTTGCATAACAAATAGCCCATTGGCGTATGTATGAATACTCACACCCTACGGCGAAGTGTGAGCAGCTAGATAGGAAGTCAATGGGACTCTTCGGAAGGATGCTTAGATCCCCAGTACGGTTCAATAGAGAAGTTTAAGTTTTCTGTCTCGTGTGCAATCTGAAAGTAATTGAATACCATGAAACTTTCCATTACTTAGCTTAGCTGAACCCCGAATTTTTTTTCCCCCAACGTCACAATTTTCCCTGACTAGTCCAGAAAGACTGTGTAAAAATTGTAATTGTTGTCATTTGATACTTTCCCCAACTCAACAAGAAGCTTGTGTGCCGAGAAAATCATGGGGGTGTAAGGTCAATTGTGTGTATGATCGTGCTCGTGATCCATACGAAGGACGAGCAGATGTAGACAATTGTGCATATTCTATATCAAGACCTACATCGAGGATTGGATTCTTGACACTGAACCGCAAAATTTGAAAGAAAGCACACTTGTGTACTCGAACGTCTGATTGCTGATGAAAGGTTTTTCATGAACTACCAATTTCAGAATAATTTGTTAATACTATGTATAGAGAAACAATTTTGGAGAAGACAAAACATTTTATGAACGAAGCTGACTCTGAGCCATGAGTCTTTCTTTCGAATTGAAACATTACTTTAGACTGCTCTTGTCGCTGACTAAAGGAATATATACGATAATCACCCCGAAATTTCCAAATTGTACAACTATTTGACCTCTTTTAGTATCTTGATTCTCATAGAATCAATGATTTGCTGCCCCATTCGTATTTCCAAGTTCGATATCTTCATTCGAATCTTCCTCAACTATAGTTGCATTGAAATTCGTAACATCGAGGTTAGGATAAAGTTTAGCTTGCTTCTTACATCGTTCTGTGTTGACTAATTCCACGTTCGTTTCAGACCCCTCACTGCCTCTACCGGATTTCTCGGATTCTTTCGTTCCTTTCGGCCCCCTCACGCATCTGAAGCATAAAACATATGCAACTTTAGAGCCCAATTTTCCAAACTGCCGGTCATATGTACGGAAGAATTTCGACATGTGCCAAGTACAAGCAATAATCATGCCGATGAACAATTCTGCGAGGCTGTGAAATGAGGTTAGCAGATATTGTATCTAACTTCTGTGATTCTTACGTCAGGATAAATACGGGCACTAAAGCCCACGTGTTATCCAATAACTGATTGAGTCGAACGCGGTAAATGATACTCAAGATTGAAGCCACAATGGCTCTGTTTTCTTGTGTTAGTATTCCCATTCACCAAACTTACTTCTTCGTATGAAAATGAAACTCACAATGCTCCAGTAGCAAATATCAGTCCTACTCCCAACTTCTTTTTGGTTGCCATATGTAATTTGCTCACTGCGAGCAATGGTATAACAAACAGGAAAACGTCAATTGCTAAGCCAACAGCAGCTATAGGAATAGTCAATTTCTGAGTGGTGAATATTCCATCCGAAACTATACTGTATACGAAGTTCTCGCCACGCGGTGGGGTTGTCCAGACAAGTGTAGCAATAGCCACAGGAAAATACCAAAGAGAGGTTATGGCGGCACCAATATAACAACTAATTCTAACCCAACGCATGGAGGCGAATATTTCGATATAAGTGAGCCAAATCGTAAGTTTTACGAGCCCAAAAGCCAAAGGGGTATTCCAAGTAGGTATAATGAACCCCTGTTTTATGTTAGAAATGAATCAAAAATTCACCAAGGAGACGTACAACTGCGTTGTAATTGCTAAACAACCTAGCGAGTGAATAATCCCATGTATGCAATCCTACAGTTCCCAGACCAGTGACAGCTATGCCTATCGTTAGTAGAGTATACATTGAGTAGAGATGAAACAGCCTACATATCATGGTAATCACATAACAGGTTATGGAGGTGAGCTACAGATGAGTAAGAAACTTGGTCTTTATGATAGAATCAGCACGTACCAAGGCAAGAAGCCAGGTTACTAAGACTTTTAATCAGTATTCAGAGAAATCAATTGAAAACTCAAGGTCACAACGATCTGACTGGTGGCAGAAGCTGAAGTATGTTACTTACAATCGTTCCAGCACAGCTTCACAGGCCGCATAATCATAAACTTTGTCCATGTACGAATCCCACAACATATAAGCATAAGAGCAAATAAGAGACTGCAAACTGCGATAATGACCGGTTGTAAGGTCTCTGGGTTTTCAGAAAGGGATTGAACCCCTGGGGGTGGCGTTCCCGCGGGAATGGTAACAAGGACTGAGTGTGGTAACTTCACTATTTGTGCAAGCTTCTCTTGAAGAGGAGATTTGCGTCTGAATAATTGGATCATTGGACTCATGATTCTCTTCTGCTTGAAATGAATCCAAGAACAAAAACAATACGATGGATGAGGACGAATTCGAGTAGGTAAATATCAATCAAACGTATCTGTAGGATTATGGATGATGAAATAACTCAATGGTATACAATCTAGATTGATTGAAGAAGAACTTCCATCACTTGCATGCATTTAGCATGAGGACAAAGGATGATAAATTGTCATGATTTACTAGATCAATACCAGATTAAGACCTCAACAGACGGATAGAATGGTTGAAAGAGGCGTATTCAACGACGATGTGCTCTGCGGGAAGTCCCTTCGATCTAACAAGGAGGTATCAGATCATGAATACCGCAGACCACACGAGCAAAATTGCATTCTTTATTCCGTTTTGTCTTGAGAATAGTTGAAGAGCCTGAAAATCCAATGAAAGATGGTGGATTTTGAGAAAATCGATCGTTTTGATTAGTAATGATGCAAAGAACAAGGAAACCAGAAGACAGGAAACTGGGAGAGATCTGGAACGTTTTACCAGATACTTGATTGGGATTGGATGAAGACAAACAAAGAATTACGGCAATTTAAAACTCAGACAGTGCGGTTTCAAATTACAATATCTATCGTGCATCGTTGAAAAGTATATTGACATTTATGATTAAAATCTCGTGGTGGTCAAGTTGAATCTGAAAATAAGGTATCGAAAGTGGACTAGATTCAATGTATTCTGTAACATGAACACGTCAACGACATGTGTTTCTCTGAGCTGATAGCCTTTGAAAGTAAATAGGTTGTAATTAATATGGCATGAGAACAACTAGCAAAAGCAGCATAATCCTGTATGGATTGAGTATCTGAAGCGTGGACTGGGGAGAAGGGGCAACACACGCGCAGTAGTACTACTCATGTCATATCAAAAAGAAACTCGACGTCAATACTACACACGGTCATCGTAGAATGAACATCCAACTTTGGTATAGTTTTGGTGGTGAGAGGGCGCAAGAAAAGCGCGGCAACGGGAAGAAATTGTGCTGCAAGACTTTTTGTCCGCCGCCAAATTGACCCGATGATAATAAGTTCACCCAGAAATATGAAAGTTCCATCATGATTGCTCCATACATCCGTACATTAAATCTCCATTCGCCGAATCTATCATCTCCAGTGGAGTTTTTCTGGAAGAGAATCCAACAATAACCACTCTTGGTATCGGCGTGCCTGCGTCCAACTTGAGCGTTTTGAGGTCTAACTCGACGTTAATTGTCGAGCACGGAAAAGCTTCGGCAGCTACCAGTTCGACTGGCAGAACAATGCCATCAATCCTTGCCTGATATTGTTCCATGAGCGTCAATGCACATGAGAGCATGGGCAATCTGGAAAACGATTAATGCTTTGAGACATCCACCTTCCGGGTGTTGTAAGCAGAAATCCCCCTTGCATTGGTATTATCTCCCATTTACCATCTCCATCACCCCACCGTTCCCAGCCTCCTTAAACCAGATATTCAACGAATTACCACCAAAGTTTTTGATACAGTACTTCGCCGTTGCGTGCCAAATCATTGTCATTGCGTATATTCTTGTTTGTTCATGCTCGAAGATTCGTCGCCAAGATCTTAGTTCCATCTCGCACACTTACCATTTCCTCAAAGTATCTTGCCATTGCGGCACAGATACATTCAGCTTTACCAATCATTGATTCCACGAATTGTTGGCAGAGAGTGACGTCGAGGATGGCAAAAATGTTTGGAGTTTGAATAATCGTGGTTGACGCTCGCCACTACGCGTTCAGGCTAGAAGACCCCGGAGCGGAAAATCCAATGCCCCGCACAAACATGTTGGCTCAACCACAGGTGGTTCAAAACTTCATAAATTTGTTGTACCGATCCTATCTTCGGCCATCGCCTGAAAGGCAAAATCGATATCACAAAATCTAATGATCACAATTGAAGCTGGCCGAAATCTTATTGGCCATTCTGGACTCCTTACCCTCCTTTTCCACCTGAAACTAACTAAAGATTTTGTCCACATATGCATGCCACCTTGTCTTCGGAGGTCTTTCAACGTAATTCCTCGTATACTCTTCAATTTCTTCCACCTCCTGAGTTCTCAATATCACCTCATGTGGTTTTAACCATTTGGTTTTCTTTACCATTTTCCATCCGACAAAAATAATTGGAAAGACGCCAACCATCGCATAAGAGAAGAGGAAAGTTGGAACATCCCACGCACCTGTCACAAGGTTAGTTCTTTCAATCCCAGAGGCCAAAAGGATTCGTATCAGGCTGAGGGAGATGATGTCAGAGAGTGGGGAAATGTTCGACATACCAGGTAGGAAAACTGTATATCCACCGACAAAAGTCATGATAAAACATCCTGTCAATGCATAATATGCACTGAATGGCTGCCAAAAACTTGTATGTGGTAATGTATTTCTATCGAGTCCTTGCGCATCACATGCTTTCTTCCACTACATCCAGTCAGTATTGCCCGCATAGCCACTCTAAGAATTCAACAGGTTCACTTACACATATAAAGGTATAAGCCATAACGCTGAAATTAATCAATTGACTTGCAGTAACCAGATTAACAAACCATTGAAGTACCACCGCTGCATTATTCGATACTTGCAAAAAGCTCAATAATGCAACGGCCAATGTAGCACAGACACAATAGATTGGAACGCCTTCCTTTGTGCACTTGGTGAGGAATTTTGGAGCTTTTCCTTCAAGCGCAAGACCGAAAAGTGATCTCGATGCACAATACACATAAGAGTTGCCCGCCGAGAAAGCAGCTCCAAGAACCATGGCGTTAACGATATCCGGGAGAATTCTAATTTGAAGTCGATTCATGGCGACCACATAAGGACTAGCTGCTGCTCCGGGTAGACCATTTGTAAATGCATCTTTGAGTTCTTGGTCATTGTATGGAACCAAGATTCCTACAGCCAAACTTCCCAGAACAAAAAATGCGGTAAGCCGATAGAAGACCCCATTAAATGCTCTAGGCATAACAACTCGAGGATTTTGGGCTTCGCCGGCTGCCATTGAGACATAATCTGGACCGGCTATAGTGAATGAAGCTTGGATGAGACATTGCAAGAATCCTAGGAAGCGACCAAGAGATCCCGTTTCATAAAGTTCGGTGAAAGCTCCTGGAGTGGACCAAAATCTGAACCCGAATCGATCATGAAGTGGATTTCCACCCAGCATCGTGATGAAAGTAAATATGATCAGACCAACAATCAAAAGAACTTTCCCCATGGCGAGGTAAAATTCTGATTCTCCATACCATCTGACTGCAAATAGATTGATAAAACTACAATAGTGGAGGTCAATTGTTTGAACTTTGAGCAGAAGAATAAAATTCAAAATAGCATACCCGTACAGAACTATAACAATAGCAATGATTCCACCAGCAGGAACTGCATCACTCCAATAATGAATGATGATATTACAAGCTACAATTTCGAATGGAACAAGAGCGGCTTCAAAGATAAAGAAGTTGTATCCTGCAGCAACTCCGAATGCTTCATCGACATACCGGCCAGCGAATCGTATGAATGGAGATGAAATTGGTAGATAAGTAACCATTTCTGCCATGCACTAAAGTTTCCACAATCAGAAGGATGAATAATGACCGAGAAGAAATACTTACATTCGTGACCGCCAAAATAAAAGTGCACCTGTCATTTCAATGTATTAGATGATAATTCCGTTTCTCCATATTCGACGACTGTCTAGGGGAAAAAAGTATACAAACCAAATAGTGAAGGCCAAGAATAAACTTCCCGGTCCTCCATTGATTAACCCATGGCCAATTTGAACATAAAGAGCAGTTCCAATTGTCCCTCCAATACCGATCAATTGAATGTGTCTTGGTCTTAATTGTCGATGAGTAGAATCATGTGTCTGGTTAATGGATATGTTTTCGTCATGATATGGTGGAGAGAAGGTATCGAGTATTTCTTCTTCGTGCTTCTCTTTCAGATACCCATCATTTGCAGGTTGTCTATATGAAGCAATACTTTCATGATTGAATGGATGGGGTGTTTCAACACCAGAAGAAGACATGATAGCAACGATGATAATTAGGGAAGAAAATAGAAGAAAATATTTTATCTCTCAATCAAATATATTGTCAGCGGGCAAAAAGACCCAGCGAGCCAGCCAACTAACGGTTAGTTACACCAATACAGTTCGTCCGTGCCCGCACCAAGACATCGACATCGACATGGGTAAGAGTGAATGACAAGGAAGAGAAATCCCCTCCCCCCGCAAATTTTGGAAGGGGTGACATGCCATTTGGAAAATGGGATTTCTATTGAGGCTCGAGAATAAGGCAGGAAACATTTCACATGACAATAGATTAAGCCCTTGGCTTTTCTACGCCAACTGCGATCTTCATGTCTGCAGTGCAACCTTTGAACAATCATACCCAAGGTTGCAACCAGAGGTCGGCCATCCCGTACCAGCACCCATGGACCATGGACCATGGACCATGGTCTACGATTGATACGATAGGGAGGTACCGGTATGTGCTCGAGGCAGCTTGGAAAGAGCTAATCCATATGAATAGATAACGAAAACGTTCAGTGTCTCTCCAATTCTGACTTTCTCATTGGCCGCGCATACCATGTAGGTCAATCCAGGTTAATGAAGCTTTTTACAGGGGCCGAAAGAGCCTCGGTTTAAAATGGAGTCCACGGGTTTCCAACTTCCTACCAATTTCTCAAGCCACAACTGCACCGCCGCATTAAACGTGGCGCTCACCCTCTCTCATGTACTCCGGGGCTGGTCTGGCATGACCAAATTGCTTCGCTCGTACTATTGACTCTTTACAAGCAATACCATCTATGTCAAAGTTGCTCAATTTTAAATGCTGTCGGAATGTCTTAATTGAAAAATCAGCTTCACCCCTAATCCTCAATGTCGCATGAAGAGCCAGTAAATTTTGCGGTTGTGGTTCAAGATGATCACGAAGCTCTGCCAACATAACATGAACAAAAAATTACACCATGGCTGAAATGGATGCAGGATACCTTATGCCGTACTACCTACCTCAGTTGAAAACCCGATGGATCACATTGATCGTTGGTGTAGGCACAATGTCTTCCCTTATCAGCTCAAATATTTACTTTCCCTGTGTTCCTCTTCTTCAACGCGGCACGGATGTTAGTCTTCAATTGATCAATACCAACAACACCGCAGACGTGATCGTCCAGGGAGTATCACCGACATTCTTGGGAGGATTATGAGATAGACTTGGACGTTGACCAGTATATTTGATTCTGTTCACTTCTTATATCGCGGTGAGTATTAGGCTTGCATTACAAGATAGTCATGATTCTTTGCTTGTGGTCCGAATGTTACAGAATGCTGTTTCCTCTGCTCCTTCCGCTATTGGGTGTGGAATCGTGTCAGGTATTGTCACTTCTGCTGAAAGGGAAAGAATCCTCGATCCTGCTATGGTTGGTGAGCATTGTGCTTTCTTGGCATCAAATTCCGACTTTTATTGTTCAACTTATGTTCTGTGTACTTCTTTCGTGAAAAGAAAGACGAACAAGATTTTCAGATTCATCAAATGCCATCAACACATTTCTATAAGCATATCATTCATTCGAAATCATTCATTCAGTACAGCTTTACTAGTTTTGAGTAAGAGTAACAACCCTTTGCTCTACCTGTTTAATCCTATCTGTTTACTCTATAATACACATAGCTTCATCTAATAATCCATTGTTCTTGTTACATCCATTTTGCACCCGCACGATTGGTTTGCTAATGCTACCGAGCTTGATATCTCTATAGATAAAGACTTCAAGATGTCTGTTTTCAAATTCGAATTCGAATCTGGGCTCCGCTCGCAGCCTTCTTCTACTCGGACATTGGAGGTCCGTTCCATCTTTTAAAATCCCCAGTGTCAAGCCCGAAAAGATCTAAGCAACTCCCTACCATTTGATCTACTAGATCATCTATCGAACTTGGTCTTGTATAGAATGCCGGCATCTGCGGGCAAATGATCGCTCCAGCTCGGGTGACCGTCATCAAGTTTCTCAAATGAATCTCGCTCAACGGCGTTTCTCTGACTGCCAAGATTAACCTCCGTCTTTCCTTTAGCATGACATCGGCAGCCCTGGAGATCAAATCTTCGCAATATCCGGAACTGACGGCCGCTAAAGTCTTCATGCTACACGGAATGACAATCATGCCATCAGCATGGAAAGAACCACTCGAAATTGGGGCGGCTTGATCATGATTAGACCACACATGATCAGCAAGAGCTTTGATATCTGCAGGCGTATAATCCGTCTCATATTTTATAGTCGTCAAAGCCCAGTGACTGAGGACGAGGTGTGTTTCGACATTTAGACGTCGTAGCGCTACAAGGATTTTGATTCCGAGACAAGTACCAGTAGAGCCAGTCATCGCTACCACGATACGTCTACGAGGAGTCGGAGGATTGGTAGCGTCATTCATCAAAGTTTCTGACAAGAACGTTGTCTGTGAAAAAAATTAATTATGGGAAAATGGCCTGGTCGCGTGCAAGAAAGAAGTTTGATGAATGATGTATTATTGCCGTCAACGACTCAGATCTTTAAATAATTATCATGAAATTGATCATGACGCACAAAGTTTGAAGCGTTTGAAGTTATGCGGAGGCCGCTCCGAATCGCGCCGAAGTCCCCCGAATTGTTTGCCATCTCACAAAATGCTTTACGTGAGGTTGAGAATTTCGACTCAAGCCAATTGATTTTATAATCTTTACTAGGCTTGAATGCCGCATTACATTTTTTAAAGAAATAGCGCCACTTCTGTTCTTCTAGGCGACCAGAGAGTAGCTCATCTCATCATTCTCACAATTGAACCCTGCCGAAAATCTCCAAAGCGTCCCATCCGCTCCGTCCGCTGAGAAAGCCCTTAGAAGTTTTAACTAATGAGCAAAAGATCGTTTTGTTCAGAATAAATATAGAGACTGGATATAGCAGGTTCACTGAGATCTCATACACAAAAAATCAATCCTCATCAGCGCCGGCAAACATCTTCAGATAATTCCCTACAACACATCAAACATCATCATGTCTCCCACAGACCTATCATCGTATCTCTCAAAGTCGAACCGAGAACTTCCACCTCTAAACTTTCGAGAATTCGTAGAAGCACTCAAGAAGGATAATGATATTGTGGAGATCGACGACGAGATTGATCCTTATCTAGAAGCAGGAGCTATCATTCACAAAGCTTGCGAGACTGATGCTCCTGCGCTCCTTCTCAATAATATGAAAGGCGCAGAAAATGGTCTCTGGAGAATTCGGAAGCTCCGGCATCTTTGCGCCATGACCCCGCTCAGAAGTATGGTTGCATTGCACGCCATCTAGGACTCCCACCATCCGCTGGAATGAAGGAGATTCTTGATAAGATGATATCAGCTGCAAATGCTACACCAATCCCGCCAAATATTGTTAGCAGTGGCCGAGTGAAAGAGAACAAGCTCTTCGGAGATGAGTTTTATTTAGACAAATTTCCTTCCCCTTGGCTTCATCAGGCTGATGGCGGGAAATATGTACAGACCTACGGCATGCGTTTCGTACAAACACCGGACAAATCTTGGAAGAATTGGTCAATTGCACGTGCCATGGTACATGATAAGAGCCACCTTGCCGGATTGGTGATTGAACCCCAGCACATCTGGCAGATTCATCAGCAATGGAAGAAGATTGGAAAGGATGCACCATGGGCATTGGCTTTTGGCGTGCCTCCGGTAGCTATCATGGCAGCTAGTATGCCCATTCCAGATGGCGTCACTGAGTCTAGATACATTGGGGCCATGACCGGATCAAGAAATCTAACGGAATTCTTACCGACAGAGTAAGTCTTTCCCACACCAGGCGGCCCTAAGATTTCATCACATCAGCATATTCTAGAAGACTTGCACATCTCGGAGTGGTGGTACCAACCGTGAAGAAGAATAATGGCCCCTCTGCCTTTGCCTTTGATGGAGTCCGCATACCACTGGGCTTTTCCAGTATGCTGACTGGCAGAGAGTGCCTGAATGATCTCATGGAAGCCTTCCTTCATGACCGGCTTGGGTGGATTCGTAATGGGGTCTATCTCATGCATACGCGCGACATGACCCGTACCTATGTAACAATAACTCAGCATCGCATAGATGTTATTATCTCCAAGGAGGTGGAGACTCAGTAAGATAAAATGCACAAGTACTTACACCAAGATTTTATATCCAGAGCATAGCAGGGAATCGATGGCAACATCAAAAAAAAATTGATCTTTCGAGAGTTTATCAAGTTCAATGCTTTTCAGTTCTCCAAATTCCTCCAGTTTCGCAAGTCTGGACGTTCGAGTGCGTTCAATATCACCATCTTCGTCATCAGAGTCATCATCGGAAGAATCATCTTCACGTCCCATCCATTTATCATCTGTCAATCCGTCAGGTTGAGATGTCCATTTCGAAACTGTGTCAGCTTTCATTGCAAGCCCCTGGAGATCATCGACGATAATCCTACCATGATACTACGAAAGGTAAGCCCGGCCGTAAATTTTCCAAAGAAGAGGGATAGTACCTGTCTTTCCTCCTCTTCCGCAGTCTTTCCCTTGTACTCCATCTGTTTATGGCCACTCTTAAGCAAAGTCATTTTCTTGAGACCTCGCTCCTCAAATCTTTTGCGTCTGGCGTTGTTATCATTTGCATCCCAATATTCTCTGGGTATTACGTTTAGGGAGGTAATATCGCGCTCTCCTTCAAAACTCTCAATGTCAAATTTTGTTTCAATTCGATAAGCGTGGTAAGACCATTCAAGATACCAGACAGAGCCGCTCCAGTTTGCTATCTTGGAAGACTTCCTCTTCGCCTCGGGATTGACTCGCAGTATGATACAACCAATCCACTCATTGTCATACTTATAATAAGCAAGTGTTCCCGGCTTGAGAAGATATCGAAGTCCATCAAAACTCACCGTCGGAACTTTATTTTTCAATAGAGGTAGAATTGGTTGGAGGAGTTTCATTGACTGTGGCTTAATGAAATCAAGAAGGGCTTTGAGATGTTCTGCTTTTTCTTTATCAGCCTCGGTGCATTCTGGTTGCTCTATCAATCGAGTATGCTTCTCGTGAAGCTCTTTCTCATGATGAATTAATACCCAATAAGGCTTTTGGATAATTACAACTCGGCCATCGAGATTTTGACTATTCAGTTGGTCAGGAAAAGTAGAAGGCTTGAGTACTTTACGGATGGTACCTTGGATAATAATCAACTACCTCTCGAATTACCTCAATGAGACTTTGGGAGTGAATGTGTATTCTTGGTTCATTGATCTTAGTGATCTTAACCAAGTCTTTCCCGTGAGATTTAGTCACTGGCAGCTCCGCCGTCTCAGAGTTAGATTTCTTGATTTCAGATTTTTCGGCATCAGAATCTTGGGTGTCGTTACTTTTCTTGAGGCTTTCTTCCTTTGAGTTTCTGAAGGGCTCTACATGTCCTTGAGCTTCTACGATGACCTCGAAGATTGTAGGACTTCGACTTAACTCTGACTGGTGGCTCTCTTCGTCAAGTTTAAGTCGCCGTTGAAAATTGCAAGATCAAAGAGAGGGTTTTCTTCTCCGATCGTGAGCTGGTCGCCCGTTTCAGTATCGTCTAAATCTAAAGTATATTTGATTTTTGCGTCGACATTGTTTGAGCTTTCTGGTGATTTTTCAGACAAAGAAATTTGTGAGATCTCTCCTGTAGTCACTAGGATATCTGGCTCCGAAATAGGAGTTGGCATCGAATCTGAAGCTATTTTGGCGGAAGGTACGTCTTTGATCTCTGAGTTTTCCATAGTTGACTGGAAGTCTAACATTTCTGGCTGAAACTAATAAAAGACTATATTCGTGAGGTAAAGATATGGTCTTCAAGTCGAGTACTGCTTCAGATTTAAATTCACAATTGAGAGCCCATCATCCGGATTTCTTGGAGTTGGCTTGCGTCACATTGCGTTTCAAACTAAATCACGACGTAATTCATAAACCTATCGTGCCAAGCGCAAACTTCGTGATCCATGCAATTGGGGCTCCGCGGCAAGGGTGTGTATGAGTACAAGCTTAGGATCTCCAGAAGAATAAAGTAAGATTACCGGGTGATAAGGAATTGTAAGATCAGGGTGTGATTGACCGCGTGGCCCCCACAAATCATGCACAGCTATCACCTCTCGTAACATGTACCCAATGGGAATTGCATGTGTCAATAGTAAGAACATATCACGTTACCAATTCTGGGAGGCTCATTTTGCATAGCCACTTGCGTCGAGATGTACTTAACCGTTGCATATGATATTCAACTGTCAGGCCACTTCTCCGAATCATCAGAATGTCGTTCAACGCTGAAGGTTTGTACCTTGTGAGACGTTTTAGTGAGCTTACTCGCAACGAAAATATCGCCGAGCCACTTTCTCAAGGACTTGCAGAAAAAGTAGATCACGACATTGAACGGGAGAGGAAGGGGAAGTATTTCTACGAGGGGGTGACTCAAAAAACAAAGAAGGTCAATAAAATAATAGAAAATTACGGCCATGATCTATACTCGTGAGTCTTCCATAAAACTTCCGAGACTGTTCAATGTACTACTTTGAGATGGAAATTGGAAATTGGAAATTGGAAATTGGAAATTGGAAATTGGAAATTGGAAATTGGAAATTGGAGATCTGATATAGCCTAGATCACCTGGCTTCTTAGAAAGCAAGCTTTCGAATCTGGAGGAGAAAAGTGACAAACTCTCAGTGGCGTGGAAAAATCTTGAAGGCAAGCTCAAGCTGGATAAAGCCGGGGCTCCAATCACGAGCGCAAATAATGGCACAGATATTCTGCTTTTGACGATACAGCTGCAACGAGATATTTTGCAAAAGAAGCAAGAGTCGAAGGGTGCTAAAGTCAAAAATTTCCTAAAAAGAACTGTACAAAGTCTGGAGAATCATAAGTATCTCTTTGCATTGCTACCGAGCGGAGACAAGTATACCAGCGTACTCACTGGTTCTTTCTCTGCCTTGATCAAGGTACGAGACTATCAAACGTGGTGTGACAAAATCACAGAGCTAACAAAGAGATTTACAAAGGCAAGCGTAACTCATAGTAAAATCACCGACGAGATATCTGACGCATTAGACGATATATCTGACCAAGTCCGATCTTTTGGAATAGCCGCTGCCACCACAAGATACCAAAGATCTGCATACATCAAATGCCATATAATCGAATTCTATATTCAGCTTTTTGACTTCCTTGAAGTTATAATGCATGAATGGTATCATTCTTCTTGGAAACGCTTTTCGAAATCGCTTGGTCTTTCATTCTTAGAGGAAACCGTCCAAAAGACAGTTCAAAGGTTACAAACCTATACAACTCGAGTCGTGGCAGAAGAGAGGCATATATCTGAAGAGCAGAATCACATGAAACTGTTGCAGATTGGAGACATGATGCATGGGCTTTTACTAGACAAAGAAGAAATGATGGAGAGATTGAATGAGATCAGCCCTCCAACCACTCCAGAATCGAAAAGGCAGAGGGGCTCTGTTGGGGCTTGGAACCATTCAGGGGTCTACGATAATAACCCCAGCTCTTCATTAAATGCTGGCCCTCGCTGGTCGAATAAAAGCATGATTGAAGACAGCGAATTTCTTCGTCAACATATACAAGCTTCTGTTGATGTCGACAGCTTGATTATAATGGGCTAATCCCTAGTAGTCAATGCTGATATTTCGACACGTATCCGACAGTGGATCATAGCACCTTCGTCTGGAATTCTGTGGATGGAAGGTCCACATGGGGTAGAGAAGCCCAGCCAAAATACCCTCGTATCGGCTTTTATTTTGAAGAATCTTCGGCTTGCTCGTCTTCCAGTGATGGCTGAGTTCTGTCATTATGATGCAAGAGATTGGAGGACGTGGAATCCAGCAACAGAACTTCTCAAAGTTGTCTATGGTCTGATCGGACAAACCATAAATATGATTGAGGATGATATTGAGACAAATGAAACATATCCCGATTTCTCCGCCGAGCGTTTCCAGAGATTAAAAGAGAATACTGACGCATTGCCAGCTGCAATACAGCTATTAGCAGATCTAATTTCAATCGGACCAACTTTGCAGTTTTGCATTATCGATGGTTTAGAGACATTTGGTGGATGTGAAGGAAGTACTTTGTTCAGAAAGAATTTCAAAGACCTGATTGCCATTATATGTAAATCCGTTGTTGCAAAATCGTTCTCAGGTCGAGAACGGATTTTCAAAGTTCTTTTCACAACCAACGGTTTTGTAAGAGAGCTCGCAGATTGTCATGACGCGGAATCTTTTGTGCGATTGACATACGACGACGAGGAGGAAGACGAGCTTCTTACATATCCCTGACCATCGCACAAAATATCATTGCAGTTGTTGTCCCAGGGCGGTATGGAATCTTTGAATTCCATTGCAATCTTCCGGATCCAACTCTACGCAACCATATTGCTGTTGGGCAAATGCAAAAGAACGTATTCAAATACGCTCACTCATCTGGTCGCCACGGTTGCCATGATTCACGAGCTAGCAAGGTACTTGTTCGTTACCAATCTGTTGAAAGTAGGCACGTCTCTAACCGTTGGTTTGCTGTCATCTCCGACAGCTAGATGGTGGTTTAAAAGGTACATCTGGCCTCGACTATGCATTTTCAAAATTTAAATGGTCTTTAGAAATGGTGAAGCTTTGCAAGAAGTTTTCTTTTGCTCTGCTTTATCAAGTATTCGAAATTCATTTCTCTTTCGACCTCCAATTATGTATGAGACAAATGAAATCTCCAGAGCTTTTCCGTTGTCAGGTATGTAGACATACCTTCGGACAGCTTGGACATCATTGTTGTAATTATCATCCAGAAATTCCACACGATCTCGTTGATCAGTGGCTCACTCGCAGGCTTAACGCAGGCCATAATAAACAAATGCCTTGGTCACAATGTTCAGATCTTCGAACAATACACCACTTCAATTCGGGACGAACAAGGCGCTTAGCATGATGGTGACGGAAGACTGACAAGATCTGAACACACCATCCAAGTCTTGTCATTGGTGCTGACGGTGCAAATTCAACGACTCGAAAATTATTGTATCCGGAAGTAAACCTCCCTCATCTGGTCACTTGACATGAAACAGGACTGTATCAGAAAATGTTGTTCCTAGGGGGAAATTGCCGTTCGTTCATAACAGATGCGCTCGTTATGGCGTATGTTCTCCAGAGTATATTCTTTGTATTGCATCAATTGTAGAAGCTGAATCAAATTCTAGGCCAAAATATGAGTGTTATTCCCTATCAAAGGAAGAATGAACAATATTCAGAAACAGTTTGTGACAGGTATCTATGATTGTATCCCACGAAAGGCAACATTTTGATGGCAGGCTTTTCTTGGTTGGAAATGTTCTCGTATTATTTCGACTATCGGCAGCACAAAATACAAATCAATGTGCTTTACATTGCCTACTCCTGGAGCGATTTCTTTTGGACAAGATTACTTTGCAAGACTATGAAAATGAAGTTTGTTTATGTGAAAACACTACTCTTCGTTGGAGTATGGAGGTTTTGTCATGTTTATGAGCAATCTCGCAGACTGACTGTACACAAAGTCCCTCACCAATTGGCGTGTCAAAGCAGGAGATGGGGTGTTTAGTGGTGAATCGGATTTTTAGCGATTATTCGGTAGTAACCGATCGTATCCATATTTAAGTTGGCCCGGATTCACCTGTTTGAGTTTAGTATTTCCCCGCAATCAATGTAATCATATTATACCAGCATCAGCTGCAGACCTTCTTGGAAATTCTCATTGACTTACTTACTCAATGTCGAGTCGTGATATAGAATCTTAAAATTGACAATTGCAATACGCCGCTACTCCGTAAAATTGTGTATACTCTGACTGTACTTTGAGAATATACGGGTGGTACTAGTGAAATGCGGAAGATGATCGGCTCAAAGTTATTGAAACATACCGTTGTTCCTGTCAATCATGGCCCACCGAGCAAGTCGGCATCATCGAGCCCGCACATTCTTTCAAGCTTTCGATAAAGTTCGATTGAGCTTGGACTGCTCATACTCATACCGTTTCTTGAGGCACTAAAAGTGTTTGGATTGACAGATAAAAGTTAAATTCTGACCCACTTTTCTCGTGAGTTCCTAACTCCCCGATAAGCCAAGAAGCATAACTCCCCGAAACAAGAGAAGGCAAGTTCAACATCACACAATGCAAGAATTACGATGAGCTAGCAATACCTTCAGTGTCATACATCGCAGCTTTTCCAGTGCGAGCGCCGATCTAGACAGTAAATCATCTTGACTACGGATTTGTGGCGTCGGCCCTAGTGAATCCGACCATCCAGACTTGCGTGCGTCAACGTAAAAAGTTTCGGAAGTAGTGAAATATGTTCAATGACATTATGTATACAATTGACAAGGTAGATGAAGTTGAATCTTCTCGACATCTATATAAGAGCTCAGTAGGCCTCCCATCTTCATTCCCATCATTATCAAACAACTATCTCAAAGATCTGATCATCACATCACATCACATCAATCAAGTCAACTCACTCCAAAAACCTCAATTATCTTCGTTAAGAAAACACCAGAATTACCATCAATATGCTCGGTAAAGTCTCCCTCGAAGAAGCCTACGAGATCCCCAACTTGGCGGATCAATCTCGTGACCAGGCTGCCATGTATATCGCCCCAAAGGACCTCGATCGTTACATGCGCCAAATCAAGTCCATCACTGGTGAACGTGTCAAGGTCTCTGACGCCAATGGAATTGGTTACACCATCGTTTCTTTGACCGTCCCCGGTATTCAAGGAATCACAGACCCAACTAAAGCCGAGAAACATGCCACTGAATGCAACAATTACATCGCCAATGAGATCAAAGACCACCGAGATCGACTTGGAGCTTTCGCATGCCTTTCAATGCACAACCCCGAACAAGCCGCCGCAGAGTTGGAACGATGTGTCAAGGACTTTGGATTTCACGGTGCTCTCGTCAACGATTTTCAACATGCTGGTCCTGATGGAGAGACCTACCTCTACTACGATCAACCTGCTTACGATGTTTTCTGGAAGAAGTGCGTAGAGCTTGATGTTCCACTCTACATTCATCCTGCCGCACCAACTGGATCCATGTATGAGAAGCAATTTGCTCAACGCAAATATCTCGTTGGCCCACCACTTAGTTTCGCTAATGCCGTTTCCCTCCATGTTTTGGGACTCATCAGTAACGGTGTCTTTGATCGTTTCCCAAAACTCAAACTCATCATTGGTCACTTGGGCGAGCATATTCCTTTCGATTTTTGGAGAATCAATCATTGGTTTGAGGACGTCGAAAAGCCTCTCGCCGAGAAGAATGGTGACATTCCTTGGAAGAAGACTATCGTTGATTATTTCAAGACAAACATCTGGGTCACTACCTCCGGTCATTTCTCGACCCCTACTCTCAAGTATATTTGCGAGTATCTAGGTCCCGAGAGATTGCTATTCAGTGTTGATTATCCATATGAAACAATTGAGAATGGATGTGGATGGTGGGACGGAGATGCGGAGAACATCAAGAAGGCGCTTGGTGGCCGAAAAGCATATGAGGATGTTGGAAGGGAAAATGCAAAGAAGTTGTTGAGACTCGGAAAGTACCATGATTCGGAAGCTGTGGTCGAGTAAGGTCTAAAGCATCCACCAGCAGAAGAAAAGAGCCAAATTCCTTTTTCACTATGTACTTTTAGGCCAGATAGAAATAGTTTTTAGAAAACCAACCGTACATTCATTTGCCAAATTAATCTCAGCTCGGAATACTTATTGCGGACGCTCGACATAAGTTCAATCCAAATGACTGTTCTGACCAACCTTTCCATTGGAAATATACTTACTACTAACGTGAGAATTGATGATTCGACAGCTTGAACTCGTGAACTATGCAGGCCTCGAGGGCTGATCGAATTCGTACTAGGTAACTACCTTTCTTTAAGCCACGAGCCTTACTGATATTCCCGAAATTAGAAGGATGTAGCCAACCATATCTTGCAATTATGATCTTCACTCGTAAATATGGACGGAACCTTTGATTGTTATGTTCATTGGAAAGAGGAACAAAGCGAATGTCGATAATTTGAGGCACAGAATAGTGAGTGGACGAGAGATAACACGTGAATGTATTGAAATATTTTAATGACAGGGAATGCCTGATGAGGGGATGTAGCACGCAAACATTTGAGTAACGTGGAAATATAACGACAGGACGCATTGAGTACGGAAGAATCACACTTCAACACCTTAAACGATAATAATTGTCAAGCAAACCATCTTTTGAACCAATCAATAGCCTGAGCCTCTGCCTTATTTGCACACTCCAACTCATCCTTATCGTCAGGATGTGTTCGAATAGCAAATCCATGCTTTGCACCTCGAAAAATACTGACTTCAGAATTACCCTTGTGCTTCATCTGAAGTATTTCCTTCATCTGATCAATTTGAGGAGCTTTCATGGCTGAATCATTGTCCCCGATTGATACACTGAGTGGAGTTTTGACTGCTTCAACATCGTCTGGGACCTCGATATAAGAAGGGTGGGCAGTGAATTCACAATCGATCAATGGTTCAAGAGTGGTAGATTTGGCTTGCGATTGATGTCGTTGAACACGCGATGATAAATCGTCTTGTGCAAGAAGTATGGCATGTTTTCCACCCCAACAGAAACCGGCAACACCGATCTTGAGATTGTTTGTTGGAAAGGGAGGTTCCGATGATCGAAGAGCTTGAAAGAATGAAACGACTTTAGGATGGGTGATGGGAATTTTGGTCTTTGTTTTCCAAGGAATTGCAATAGTCATAGCTTGAAAAATATAAATAGGTTTGAAGAAAATTGTCGTCAACCAAGACGCAGGTTCCATGATTTTATCAAATAGAGAAATGGCGCGAGGATTCATTGCATTGCCTATGGAGAAGTTAGGTTGTCTTGGAAGGTAGATGAAGCTGGAGAAAACGAACCATCCATAAAGTCGGGACAATAAACCAAGAATCCGCCTATTCTGGCATAACGATCTGCCATAACTCTGTTGTTGACAAAATCCCAACCAAAAGCATCAGTAATGATAACAACTATACCCTTTGGCACATCCCCATTTTCCGGTTCTGCAACATAAGTTGGGAGACCGTGAATCATAGTTTCTTTGCCAGTTGCGGTTGTTGTGGTTAACCCACCTCGAAAGCAATCTGGACACGACATCTTTGAAGAGGGTTTGAATTGATTGATGGGAATTTTAAGAGATTCGAAGGGAGTTTCAATTGAGATTAAAGATGCCTCTGTTTTGGACTTACTGAAGATATATAAATACCTGATAGTTGAGCGTGTACAGATGGAAGGATAATAAGTTCCTTATCGTGAACTACACCCTGGAGGCTCACCACCATCCATCCTCACGACGTAGCCAATCGGTGTCAGCTTACCTTGAATTCGAGACGCCAGGGTGTGACTCATTTGGTTCAATTGCATTAAAAATGTCATCTAGAAAAGAGGTAAAGTGAGAGCATCGGCGAGACCAATCTGGTTGTAAAGGTTCAAACTGTAAACAAAGGGGTAGAGATGCTCAATCATGGAGAAAAGTCTCTAGGTCTTGCCTTGCCGCTCGAAGACCTGTCAGTACAAGCGGTGGTGTTGTATATGGAAATGGTCGCTGAGCTATACTTTGCTCTTGATTGAAGCAATTCTCAACATCTGGAGATGATTCAATTTGGTACCATGGAATATTTATGTCATTTATGAGAAAGGCTGGAATGTGTCGTACTTTGTAGGAATACCAGGGATTCCAGGTCAAGCATGATATCAAAATGACAATCAAGCTAGAGAAAGTATTCCTAAAGACTAGTCACGTGTAGCTCTAACCGTATCAGTTCTAGTGCAATAGTTTTTATTCTCGCATGACGGACCGACTTCCATCTTCCATGGTGATCCTCTATTCCACTACGTAAGGAGTGAGTCGACTAGAATCGTAAAATCATGTGACTGAGACCACGACCATCATAACAAGAAGAACCAGGGGATTCTCACCGATTGCCTGGATCATCTTTCTGCGGAGTAAAGGAAGAATATCAAAAATTGAATATTTCATAATTTCTCATAATATACATCTTATACATCAAGAATTTCATCGATATATATATAGGGCTGTTATCAGCACAATCTCACCTCCCCTTTACCAACTATTACGTGTGATCCGAGTCTTGGCACATCATTATCCCATCAACTTTTCTTCTTGCCTCTCACCTCCCCACTCTTACTCTTTCCCCGAATCCTATTTCTCCATCTCCATCCATGGATATTCCTCTCTCCGAAGATGTACCCGAAGTGTCTCAAAATCAGGACCAACTGCAAACACAACAACCTGTCCGTAAACGTCGGAGAACTCAATTAGCTTGCAATTCTTGTCGTCAGAGAAAGACGGCTTGCAACGGTGATCGCCCTTCATGCTCGTCGTGTATAAGAAGAGGTGTTCAAGACAGTTGTTCTTATGAGGAGGCAACGGTAGGCTCTAAAGCTTCTATCAACACTGGGTGGGTTTTTCTTAAAATTTCCACGGCTGCACGGCCGGGTCCTTTTGCACGGGATTTCACCCAACAACCAAGGCGTTATTTTTTAACTCTTGATTCCCTGAAGCATAATGTACTCATTCTAAATATCTGAACTTTTGAGCTCTTTGGTGCATCCAAGATTTTGGATATTTTCAACCGTAGTCTACACTCAGACAATTGTCCCAGCATTTTGAAGTCGTTTCCAATCAGCTGATTTGCCGATATTCAGGAAGTCTTTGATGATCGGTAGTCCAAAACCAAATGTTCACTTTCGATCAGTCAGTCAATCAACCTCATCTCCGAGTCCAGCTGCAGGGATTGCGGCTTCTCCTGGAAATGTTGGTGGTTTGGCTATGGTTTCCGATACAGAGACACAAGATTCTCTTTACGGAGGATCATCAACAATTGCATTAGTATCTCAAGTTCGACAAGCAGCGTCCGATCAAGCAGTGCCGATCAATGAAACGCATAAGCCACCGATTGGCAACCTACCTCAACCACATGGTGAAGTAGAAATACTGTACAAGCAAGATTTTGCAAATTTTATTTTACCTCAACGTCAACAGGCTGATGAATTCATAAATTGTTACTGGGAATTCGTTCATCCAGTATTTCCTCTTCTGGATCTTCGAACTTTTAATGCCACTTACGAGAAATTGTGGATATCATCGCCAGGAAAAGGGTTAGACGGAGATGAGTTGAATGAAACAATCTTTCACGCTACACTTAATCTCGTTTTTGCTTTGGGATGTCAATATAGTAAGGACGTTCCTCCACAACGAAAATCAAGCTATGCAGATGAATTATATCGACGATCGAGAAGGTTACTCAACTTTGAGATATTGGATGCACTACAATTATCTTTGGTTCAATTGTTTCTACTCACGGGGGTTTATTTGCAGTCCACTGAACATGCAAATAGATGTTGGAATGTGGTTGGATTAGCTATTCGAACTGCACAAGGATTAGGTCTTAACACGGAAAATAACTCACATAGAACCAGTCAATTAAGTTATGAGATTAAGCGAAGGGTATGGCATTGTTGTACATTGCTTGACCGGTCTGTAGTTCTCTTTAACTCTTACTCCTTCTATAGCTAATTACCGAAAAAGATTGCTGGCCATGACATTTGGTCGACCAACTATGATTAGAACCGGATCCTACGATGTTCCAGAACCATCGATAATTGATGACCAATATCTAACAGCAGATTTCCATCAAGTTCCGGGAGCTCAACCATCTGGAGTTCATTCTCGGATGAATTTATTTGTCTACTCGCTCAGATTATTCGACATTATGGATGAAATACTTTCAAAGTTTTATGTATTTCAAGGTGGTAAGAGTGAAAGCGATTCTACCAAGTCTTTCGATCCTTGGTCCGTAGGTGATCTGGCTAGTATATTGACCATCAATGCGAAACTCGATGATTTTCGGGAGAGCGTTCCTCAAATATTCAAGGATGTTACTTCGTTTGCACTTGGGACTGACGCTTTCGCACCTGGCCAACTTCATGTTGTTTTACAGTCAAAAGTTTTACGAAGCAGGTAATTAAGCAAAGCCCGTCAATTTAACCTCAATTTCTAATACTATCTCTCAGGTTTTTACTGGTTCGCATCTTACTCCTACGACCCATTCTCTTAGCATCCGTCTTTAAGGAAAAGTCGGCCCTACTCGCCAAATCTGAGCCTGGACTAACAAAAGATCTTGCCATTGGAGTTTGCACATTATGTGTGAAATCTGCTCACTTGCTTGTAGAGACTGTACACGAAAATCTCAACACGGGTTATCGTAGCTCAGGATGGCACACTGTTTATTGTAAGCTTCTTGCAAAAACCTGTCATCATCTGACAGCAGTCCATGCTCTTAGAAACCAAGGAACCTCCCTCAAATCTTATGTACTGACAATATTAATAACAGTTGCATTCGCTGCTGCGACTATCCTTCTTGCGGCACAACTATCTCCGCTGATCCAAGACAGTTTATCCACCGAACATTGCTTCGAAACGTCATGGACTTCATGTATTGAGATTCTCGAGCATCACCAAGTGCAAATCCAATCAGCCAAACGAGCCATAAACATTCTAGAAACGTTGAAAGAGAAAGTTCAAGCGAGAAAATCAGCTGAAATTATGATTCCATCGAATGGAAACTCACTCGAGTCAAATATAAGTGGTAATCCAACACTTGCCGAGCAAGACTTCGCAAATCCTCAAGAGTCAATTCCCCAGGATTATTCGACTACTGTGACTGGAGCTCCCAATGGAGGGCTTGGGAATGATAATATTATCATGTTTGATACAGGTATGCAGATGGATTCGATGAATGATGCTTGGTTTACCCAGCAACTTTCGGATTTGAATTGGTTGGATTATTATCAAGTATCACCACAGTGAAGGAAAAATTGCATTTATGTTCTGCAACATCAAAATATGCCTCTATAGAGAGCCTCAAGATTTTTGCTCCGGTTAGCAGCCATCAAATTTTACCAGTCCTGCTCAAAGCGGCCCTAAGCACTGCTGTATCACTCTTACATCCATCGCGGAAATCTTCCAACATCAATGACGCCACCAGAAATCTAAATGTAACATAACTGGTGTAATTTGCCCATCCTGTTATTATTTGGATCTCTTATCAACGTTGAAGGGGCTGCACCATAAGATATTCTTGATGTACATACCACTCGCTGTCTTTTGTTTGTTCTTACAACGATTCCTTCTTACTTTCACATACCATATTTATGCAATCAACCAATCATTCTAGCTCTACATCAGCAAAACCTCTTGTTGCAAATACGTTACGGGGTTTTTAATCTGGATGTGCCTCCACTTTGTCACTTTTGAGTGCGATGAACAATGATACAGAGTAAGTATTCGGAAGCGGCACTTCAGATGCTTGTGCAACGATTATCCTATGGCATGAGTTTTCTCCACTAACATGTTCCTTGAGAGTATTCCTATTCTAACTGCTAGAACTCAATGAAGTTCTCGCCACTGAATAACCTCACGTCGGTGAAAATCTTTACCGTTCAAACTAGTCCTTAATGGAAAGCCAGGAATCGATAGACTCAAGGGATTAATGAAGGGAAGGGGCACAAGCAAGTCTGGCAGAAATATTTCGAGCTATTCAGAATACTTGGGTGAAACTAGCTTCGTATGGAGATATAGAGGGTGTGGTCTACACGTCATCGTCGGTCTCACTCGATATGTCTTGTTACGGGATGTCTTACTCACCTTCGAACAATTGAAACCTCAAGCAATACAAACATCAACATCACTCTGGGCTTCAAATTGGCAAGCTCCAGAGGCAAGAATAACTTGGGAAAAAACATTGACAAGCGCCTACGTGTTGTAAAGAAACTGGATCTCAAGTACTTTACCAGTCAAATCCTTCAATACGAGTGATACAGACAAGTAGCGACACAAAAAGAAAACGAGCTTTGTTGCGCTACTCAAGACTGACTATCCCCAAAGAGAATAAGAACCCTGTCATGGGCATGAGACTTGCAAGTGGAGAGCAGTTTAACAAAAATATTTGCAAATTTGAAGGATTTGGTCGAGGGAATCTCACAGTGCCTACAAACGACGTAAGATGTCGTTGGCAATCCACGGTAATAATGCAGGAACGGCATTCAAAAACTTGTTGCACTAATCAGGTTGACTTGAATTCCTTTTCATTGGGCCGAAGCCATTTATCTTCTATCAATTGACCAGTTGTCATACTGTTCCTTTCCATTCGTAGCTCTGTGGCTCAAATTTTCTGACCGGCGGAATTATTAAATCGGCAAACTTTTGTCTTCCCAGCCCCAAAATTCAGCCGCTTATCAGTGTTGATGACTTCGTATATCTAGACTATCAAATGTTAGCTATCCTCCCATTGAATTCGAGCAAGCGAGATAGACACTTTACTTCCTCGCTCAAGCCCGCTCTGAATCTGACCATCCTTATCCAGTTGCGCACGAGGCACATGAATTTCTGAAATTCCTCCCATACTTACAAAGGTCATATCCATCCAAAAGTTTGATTCAATTCCTCTTCCGATGCTCCTTGCGATTATCTATATTCAGTGTAATATATGAGCCAATTGTCCTTGAGCCGTCATTTCAGCCTACTCATATCTGCGAAAAGACTCACCAAATTCCCTATGAAATATAACAGCATCACGATAAGCAATCTCAATCGCTTCTTTGATTCTTCTAGCTTCTTTGGCTTTTCTCTCTGCGATTCCGTTGAATACCTCAAGCTCATTGGCTTCCTTCGCCTCTTTGGCAATCCTATCAGCTTTCCATTCCTCGGTGCCGGGAATTCCGAGATTCTTTTCTGCTTTTAAACCTGCTTCATAACCTTTGTGGTACTCTTCCGGGTACTGGGATTTAAACAGTGTCTCTACTCTGTCCTCACGGCATGCTTGTTTGCCTGCTTCGAACGGTCCGAGAACTTTGGGTGTGAGTTTGCGTGGGGGTGAAGACATTTTATTGAGATAGAGCTGGCGAGGTTACTTGTGATTCTGTGCAACTGTTACTTTGGGAAGGGCTGCTTCTTTGTTGAAATAAACCGAGAGGAACGTTGAGAAGGTTGAAAAGGTTGAGAAGATTGAGTGTGACAATGGTATTTGATCGCACACGGAGCCAAAATTTCCAAATCCTCGAAGTGAAAGGTAAATTCAGGTTGCGAAAGCGGATAAGTGAATAGCTCGCGGTGTAACAAAGCACGTATTTTTGAGCACCAATTGCGATGTTTGAGATTCACTACAACAAGATCCGCACGCCTCAGAATGCGAATAGATTCAGAAAAGGGAGTCTCGTGCCGAAATAGGTGCTTGAATGAGTAGCCGATTGGCCACCTAGATTCCATTGATCGGGCTAGTCTAGTGGATTGAGGTTATTTCAAACAATATTGTATGCACATAGACAATAAATGGTAAGTCCAAATGACTGCTCAACAACAACTCAGGTGATTGTACGCGCCCCTTCACAAATCGCCTCCAAATTCGACTCTCGTCTAGAATTTGAGTACATTAAAAATCAAAGCTGAAAAAACAGAACTTTATCTGGCAATATTGACACATGTTAGTGAGATGTATCACAGTTTATAGTACACTACACTTCTTCGACTCAAAGCTGATTCAACAGCTTCCCAACAAAGTCCTTCAAATCCTCAACTCTGACATCCTCCTTGACATTCAATCGTCGACACTGGACCTCACATAGACCTTCCTTCCACTTCCTACCCAACAAAACAATGACCGGATAACCAATCAAATCGGCATCCTTCATTTTCCAGCCAATCGATACCTCTCGATCATCAACTACCGGGTCCATTGAAGCAGCAGAAAGAGCATCAGATATTTGCAGTGCATCTTCATCCAATCCCTTTCCAGGGACAACAACGATTTCGAAAGGAGCCATAACTCTCGGCCAATTCAAGCCCTTTTCGTCAGCTAGAGTTTCTGCAACGGCTCCAATCATTCTCGTTACACCAATACCATGGCATCCCATTTCCATAGGAACCCGTATCTGATCATTTCCTCCTTGCTGAAGTTTATTCTCTTCAGCTTCGAGGGTTTTCTCCACAAGACCAGAAGGTACAGTAACAGTTGCTTCCATCGGCTTACTATATCGTGTACCTAAGTGGAAAGTATGTCCAAGTTCAATGGCCTTTTCGACTTTTAATGTCTGTTCTTGACATTTGGGACAAACATCGCCCTCCGTAATACGCTTCAAATTCAGCGGTTCCCCTGTAGATGGATCCTGTGCGAACGACGAATTTTTATACTCATTCAAAGACAAATCAAAGGGCCCTTCTCGTTTCCTTGAAATTGCCTCTGAGGTTTCAAGAGGGACTCGTCCATCAATAAGATTAATCACATGAGTGATATGGATTTCATCTGCTTCATTGAGACATGTATTCGTGAGTATAAAGTCCTCATTGATGAGTTGCGACAATTCCACATGTCCTATCTTTCTCGAAGGGTCATAGTCTGGTACAAGTTTTTTGATTGAACTTGTGTTCAAATCGTACTCCTCTCCGTTTTCAGAATAAAACCAAGTGACAATGAGGGTAGATCCATCACGAGAGAACCCACCAACCTTCTTCAAGTTTTTAAACTCGTTCCTCAAACTTTCGGCTTCATTCAATTTTGGCAAACCACTTTCTGCTAACTCCTCATTTGCCACATAATTGCACTTAGTGCAACTGATGACATTGTCTTCTCCAATCTTAGTTGGAAAGTGAAACTCATGACTGAGGTCACCGCCTATGTCTCCTGAATCGGCTTCGGCTACAAGATATGGAATTTTTAGTTCATCGAAAAGATTGTGATATGCTTTGCGAACGCTTTCGTAAGTTGACAGAGCGGAAGTGTTATTGTAATCAAACGTATAAAGATCTTTCATGACAAATTCTCGAGAACGGAGAAGTCCTTGCCTCGGTCGTAGCTCATCACGATACTTTCGAGCTAGATATGAATGAGCAAAGAATAGAAAAGATGGCAGGTTTGAACAAACTAATCTGGTATAAACGAACAGGAAGTTCTTTGTATGATTGGACCGAGTTCGAAACCAATTCCGTGATTTCTTCCTCATGTGTAGGAGCAAGAAGATACCTTGCCTCCTTTCGGTCTTCCAATCGGAAGAGCTAATAGAGTTACAATCATAGCAATGGAATCGTTTGATGGGACATACCTCAGAACTAGAATTCAGTCGACCACTTTTAGCCCAGAGCTCTTCAGACGACAGAGACGACAAAGCAAGTTTCGATGCGCCTTTCAGAAGACATTAATATTAGCATGAATGGTGAGAACAATTCGAGTGAACAGGGTTGCTAACCTAACGTCGACATATGCTTATCAATGAGTGCTTCTAATTTGTCCTGTACTCTTCTTCCTAGCGGCAACATATGAAAGATGCCTGTGTGAGCCTAGCCATGCTGTGTGAGAGCATGCCCCTATGAGCGAAAAGGAATGACTCGACAACGCACCTGACGTAAGAACCCCCCTCGAATAAGTTTAGCATGAGAATCTATCCCGAATCAGTTTTCCCAAATTCGATGAACATATCTAGTTTGAATTTTACCTTCATCTGCGCTTGCAGCTATACCACCAGTAGGTATCCAGAACTTGGATAATCTTGCCCTATCATCATTCTACCGTATCAATTAATCAATGATATACCCACGTGATTAAAGGACGTTCTCGTCATGAATCTGAACCTACAATTGTAGAAAGATTTGATTGCGTTTGAGAATATGAAAGCCTAGAAGGCCGTGGTAAACTCGTTGCACGGCGCCACAAGCCCCAAGTGTTTGTTGCAGATCCTCCAAACCGCGAAATACTTCGGAGGGAATGCATCTTGGAGTACTTCCCGGTCCTGCGTCCTACGTTCAGAACAAACAAGTTCGACTGAACTATTGGGATGTGAAAAAGGCAGAAATACTATATTTTCATTTCTTATCATAGATATCTTTCGGGTTGCCTTTTTGTTCACATTGGCCATCATATCACCAAGCCAATGAAAAGTTCCCACTTTCAACAATATTGGAGTATGAAGCTTTTCTAGCATCGGAAAATCTTTGTCCCGATAGTCATTGGCAGAATAAAAGGCGGTGAAATAAACTTTTTTTTCTAATCAAGAACTTCTAATAAGAGTGTCGCAACTTTGATCAGAAATAATTTGAACACCCCTCGATAATTTCACCACCATTATTTCAATTGAATCACTTTGATTGTACAAAATGGTGTCAAATAATAAGAAACGAAAGCACGACCCTAACAAGGAGGATCAAGATCGTCCAGTTAATAAAGCGCCAAAATCAGGAGGAAGTGAAAAAGAAGTTTTGTTACAAGAAATATTGGCATTGGGAGGAACAGAGGAAGATTTAGATCTTGTACTCGATGCACAATCCGATTCAGAGAATGAAGCGAAACCAACAGCCAAATCCACAGACAAGGACTTTAAAAACGAGTTTGCCAAATTTGTAGCAGGTCTTGGAATTGAAGGACAAGCTCCAGAAGCAGAAGCAGATGAGGAGGATGAGGAGGTAGATGAGGATGATTGGCGGGACGAGGCCTTACAATCGGAATCGGAATCCAGTGAACCAGAAGAGGCACCAAAAGTTCCAGAGAAAAGTGCGACCAAAGCCAAAGAATCTTCAAAAACTCCAAAAGTGGCAGAGAAATCCGCGACCATTCAAGTCAAAGAATCTATGAAGGATCAAAACCGCCTGGTTTGTAGCTCCTTGCCTTTATTTTGAGTCCACTGACCGATTATAGAATTTTGAAGCAAGACCAGACTGGCATGCAGCAGAACTCCCCGTCCTTCCGGCGGGCGACTTCAGTGAGACAGGACCATACCGATCGTCAATCAATAACCTGAACGAATATGCCAAAGCTCTCCTTGAAGCCGACAGTACTCTATATGCCTCGAAACATCTTTCTGCGACTTCTTCGCATCGTTTTCTTGCTACGATTATGTCCTCCGGTACGTTATCCGACAAAATTTCCGCTTTAACTTTGGTTGTTCAAGAATCCCCGGTTCATACCACAAGATCGTTCGAAAGTTTATTGGATCTGGCAAAGAAAAGAAGTAGAGGACAAGCCGTTACAGCACTGGGAGCTATGAAGGATTTGCTCGGAGCTGGTGTCGTGCTTCCTGCAGATAGACGTCTTCGTACATTTGCTTCACAACCTGGACTTCTCGGTACATTGCAAGAAAGCGATACTGGTGTCTGGAAATCCGGACAACCCCTGCCAGGAAACATGACCAAAGCACATCTCATTTCATGGGCATATGAAGATTGGCTCAAGGAGTCATATTTCGATATGCTCAAGATTCTGGAAGTTTGGTGTAGCGACGAGGTAGAATATGCTCGTTCAAGAGCTGTTATGTACGTCTACGAACTATTAAAGGATAAGCCAGAACAAGAATCCAATTTACTTCGGCTCTTAGTCAACAAACTTGGAGATCCAGATAAAAAGATTGCTTCACGATCATCATATCTCTTGATGCAACTTCAAACCTCTCATCCTGCGATGAAAGAGATCATTATCAACTCAATCGAGAACGAACTTATATTGAGACCTGGACAGAGTTCGCACGCTAAATATTACGCTATCAATACTCTCAACCAAACGATTCTCAGTTCGAAGGAGGAAGTTGTTGCGAAGAAGCTTTTGAGCATATACTTTGGCCTTTTCGTATCTCTTCTCAAAAAGCCCGAAGTTATCAAACCTACAGGTCCTAAACTCAATAAGAAAGGAGAGATCCAAGGAGGTGGAGGTGCCATGGGAAAGAAGGCAAAGGAAAAGTTGACAGCAGAAGAGGAAGCGAAGCAGGCAAGCGAGGAGACAACAGAGAAGATGATCTCTGCTGTTCTGACCGGTGTCAATCGTGCATTCCCATTCACAAAGACTGATGATTTGACGTAAGTTCAAAGAACTACATTGGCTGAGGACAATACTTACTAGATTTAGCCTTGAGAAACATATGGATACTTTGTTCCGAATTACGCATTCATCCAACTTCAACACCAGTATTCAAGCTTTGATGTTGATTGAGCAACTATCAACAACAAAGCACCTTGCTGTCGACAGATTCTACAGAACTCTCTACGAATCCTTGCTCGATCCTCGTCTAATCACTTCTTCGAAACATGCACTGTATCTCAACTTGCTTTACAGAGCTTTGAAATCAGATGTCAATATCAAGCGTGTGAAGGCTTTTGCAAAGAGAATGTTACAAGTTGTTACTCTTCATCAACCTCCATTCATTTGTGGTATCATCTATTTGTTGAGAGAGTTAGAAGTCACATTCCCTGGACTCAAGACTCTACTCAATACTCCTGAAGCAAATGAAGAAGAAGAAGAAGAGGTATATCGAGATGTGCCAGAGGATGGAGAAACTGCAGATATTCAAGCTACAACGGCCCCAACGAAACCTAGAACAGACACATATGATGGAAAGAAGAGAGATCCGGAACATAGCAATGCTGATAAGAGTTGTTTATGGGAAATTGTGAGTTGCGTTTCAATGAATGAGGAAGCTTTACTAATAATATTAGATTCCTTTCTTGAGACATTTCCATCCATCTGTATCTCTATTTGTTGACCGCCTTATTAATGACGAAAAAATGCCACCTAAACCTGATCTCGCTTCCCACTCCTTAACCCATTTCTTAGATCGTTTTGTCTACAGAAACGCAAAAGCAGCAGCTGGAGCACCAAAGGGAAGTTCCCTTATGCAACCTCTTGCTGGTGGGGCAAGTCAAGGTATCCTTGTATCCAATCGTGGTACTAAGGTCCAGCAATCTGTCAATTCGGAAGCATTCTGGAGAAAGAAGGCAGAGGACGTTGCAGTTGATGAAGTCTTCTTCCATAAATACTTCAACCAAATTGGTAAGGGCAAGGATGCATCTAAGAAGAAGGAGAAGAAGAAGGGTGAAGATGGAGAAGATGATGAGGATGAAGATGAGGATGAAATTTGGCAAGCTTTGGTTGAAAGTAAGCCAGATATTGAGGGTCCAGAGTCTGATGATGATGATTTGGATATGGATGACTTTGACATGTCCGAGGATGATTCTGAAGGTGGTGTTGATATTGAGGGATCGGATGAAGAAGTCGATGTTGAAGGAGAAGATGAGGATCTGCAAGACGCCGAGGAAGATGATGGAGAGGGTATATTCTCAGAAGAAGAAGATGACCTCAAGGACAGTGATGATGAAGCAGGATCGGATATGGATGCATTGTTCGAAGCTGAATTACAGAGAGCAAAGAGTCCCGAAGCGGAAGAAGAGAAGAAAGAGACTAGCAGAAGTAAGAAGAGGAGACTTAAGAATCTTCCAACATTCGCCAGTGCGGAGGATTATGCGGCTATGTTGGACAAAGATGACGGAGATGAGGATATGGGTATGGGAACTGGGAAGGGAAGATGAAGTAGTAATATTGGAGATGGGGACAAGGAAAATACTCGCACAGAATTGTGATGGGTGTTTTGTAAGAATGTTTGCAGGTAGTCAGTATGGATATCTCGAGGTAAATTCAAGAAGTTATACCCATTTCAAATCACGAGTTCAGGATGCATGATAGTTGATTGAAATATCCTGACTCCAGATACCATTGCTCATTTTCCTGTTCATGTGCCCATGACTTCCTATCGCCAAATCACAATCATCAACAACCCCATAACTTCTTAATTCCATCCATTCCCTCGTTCTACCCTTCCTGCACTGAAGATCTATTCGTCAAACCACTTCAACTCATCCTCCTCCCCAAATATTGCTCTGAAAAACTTTCCCTCCTCACCTCCAACATCCGTTTCTTCCATGTGAATACAATGAAGAGTAGCGGTATCCGAATCTCCTGGAATGAAAGCTCGAAACATGATATATTTATCTTCGGTCTCAGGAATGAGAACTTTGCCGAGGAGGTGGAGTCCATAGGCACTAGTGGCTACGCGGACGGAGGTGAGGGAAGAGGAAGTGAAGGAGGTAAGGGTGTGGTCTGAGAGGTGGGAGATGGGAGCGAAGTATTGGGGCTCGTGTTCTATAGGGGAGTGGATTAGTGATAGGGTTGGGGAATAGTATAGGAAGAAGGGAGGAGAAAAGAAGGGAGACAAACTATTGGTTTCATGGCGGAGATGTTGAAGTTTCTTCTTGAGTTCTGTCTCGATTTTCTTGAAGGCAATGATGCTATCTTCTTTTGGGGCATGGATATCGCCAAGTTGGACAGTCTCTGCGGTTGCCATGATGAACGTACGGATAGTGTTGTTTGACTTGATGTTTTTTGGATTTGTGCTCGAGAAAGTGCTCGTGCAAGATGCAGAAGATATTTAAGAGTTGCCAGGTGGAGTACAAATCAGGTTTATTCAATATTGTGAGATTGAGGTGAATGTGTTCAGACAGAGAGGTCAATCCATGGTGGATATTCTCGCCTTAATAAGTGAATGGGCTGAGGTCAAACAGGGGTAGCTGTAACTGCATAAAATGAGGGGCTTTATTAATGTTGATCATTATGTATCACTTAAAAACAGGTGTTGAACTTTTGACTTCCTTGGCTATACTTTTCTATGGCTGTCAATGTTCCAATACACGTGATGATTATTATTGAGTGACTATAGTCTAGATACAGAGCAGGTATTATACAGAACTGATGGTTTGAAGTGATTAATGACCGGAACTTCTAGAAGATGACGTCGTTGTTCGGTGGTTCAATAAATAAAGATGTAGTAGATTTTGACCACGATATCTGTTCAGATTCGTGATATCGAAGTTGCTTATTACTATGCCCCCTGGTTTAGGACTTTGTATAATAACATCGATCCATACTAAAGCAGGTACAAAATGTATCAATACGTTCCTAACTTGCTAGTCTAGTCTAGTTTGTTAGCTGGCGATGCCTAGCTGATCCCATAGGATAAGATAAGATAAGATCTCGGCAGAACATATCACCGTCTTTTTATGGGCCGGCCGGGAAGTCATTATCCTCGGCTTGCTTCCTCCATCAATTGCGATGGTTATCAGAAAATACACCACGCACGAATTGTTTTATTAGTTGGCGTTCAGTGTAAGAAGTTTTGCATAGATTTGCTCATTTCTTTTATACATCAGCATGCAAAGATCGTAGCTTGAAAATAGCACCATCTGAAATGTCTTTCTCTCGCCAGATTTTACAGTCTCGAGCTGGTATGTACAGAGCTGTAACTCGCGGTTCAGGACTTGTACAACGTCGTGGAACAGCATTAAGAAGCTCATCTCTTCTGAATCCTTCTCGGAAATTTACCGCAGCTCGTCGATTATGCAATGCTGAAAGTAAGTTCTTCCCAATTCGTCTCTCCGAGCTCTAGCTAACCTCACAAAGCTACTATTCCCCCGCCTCCACCACAACCCTCATTACTCTTACGGACTCTCACTTTCTTCGGGATTGCTATTGTCTTCACATCTGTAGGCTTCTCAATAGCTGCATATCCAGCCTTCAAAGCCGCCAATGCCATCCTTGATCCCCCATCTGATGAGGAGTCCCTTAGATTATATACACCAACCGATGCGAAATCTATAGAGGTCGAGGCCTTTATAAACAATCATCCAATTGTGAAGGAACTACGAAGCCGACCCGAGTTCACAGAATCAAGACCACATATGAAGATACCAGAATCACAGCGAGGACATAATCTTACAGGTGGAACATTGATGGGCCCGGGACGTGTTCAAGTACCACCGTATGTATGGACTGAAGCAGGGGGGAAATCTCTTATATCAATCTCATACCTAGGAGAAGATCTTTGTGGACATCCGAAAATCATACATGGAGGATTCCTAGCCACGATGTTAGACGAGGGACTAGCACGATGTTGTTTTGGTGCATTACCGAATAAGATTGGTATGACGGCTACTTTGACAGTCAATTATAAAGCTCCTACACCGGCGGGAACTTTTGTAGTGTTGAGGGCGGAGACTACGAAAGTTGAGGGCAGAAAGGCTTGGGTTGAAGGAAGAATTGAGACTTTAGTTGGGGAGGGAGAGAAACCGAAAGTCTTATGTGAGGCAAATGCATTGTTTATTGAACCTAGACAGGCTAAGGTGAGTTAGAAAGCTCGGATGATGTTACGATTGATACTAATAATTTCCAGATGATGGCTAGAATATACCCGGTCTCATAGACCGTTATAGAGGATGTCTCATCAGTTTGAGGTCGGAGGGGATCGACGTTGTTAAGTATAGAGGAAGGATGCACATTCAGTGTTCTAGACGCATATATGATTAGACAAGAAGCGTGAGATCTAGATTTTACTTGTAGATTTGCCTAGCAACCTTGCTCATACAGAAAGATATTACATCGTAGACTCATGGCCTTATTTTATATTAGTGCCAACTTCCAATCTTAAAACTTCCATATCTTGGACGAAACTGTTCGTCTCTCCAGCGTCCAGCCATACCACCATGTAATAAATGCAGGAGATAAATTACTTCCCCCTGAAAGATGCTCGCAAAATAATCCTCACGTGATCATGAATTCCCCACCATTCAGAAACATATTACGCGTTTGCCAACTTTATGTGTAGTGCGGGGCAGATTTTTACAGTGCATCAGTAGCGGGTTAATAAGGGGAGACATTCGGCTTGTTAACGACGGCAATCCATTGAATTTCGATTGCGTGATTGCGTGATTGCTCTTCTCTCTTTATTTCTTTGATACTTACAACTTTTTCGAGAGAAAAAATACTCTCAATTTTCTCATACAAATCTTCCAAAATGTCTACGTATGTTCTCCCTTTTTGCGCTTAATCTTCTAATTATATCATTGCCCTGAATTCCAATGGGAAGCAGAATTAACCAAAGATAAATAATACTAACCCCCTCAGAAATATCACTTGGCACCCCTCCCTCACCCGCGCTGAGCGCACCACCCTCCGCAAACAACGCGGCTTCACAATCTGGTTTACCGGGCTTTCTGCGTCTGGAAAATCTACCATTGCCACAGCTCTCGAGCAACATCTTCTCCATCTCGGACATGCCGCATATCGTCTCGACGGCGACAATGTCCGCTTTGGACTCAACAAAGATCTCGGATTCGACGAGAAGTCCCGCAACGAGAACATTCGTCGTATTGCCGAAGTCGCAAAGTTGTTCGCAGATAGTTGCACTATCGCTTTAACATCGTTTATCTCCCCCTACAAGGCAGATCGAGCTGTTGCCAGAGAGTTGCATGAAAAGGCCGCCAATGGGGATGAGGCTATTCCTTTCATTGAGGTTTTCATTGATATTCCTGTTGAGGAGGCAGAGAAGAGAGATCCAAAGGGATTGTATAAGAAGGCTAGAGCGGGTGAGATTAAGGATTTCACTGGTATTAGCGCGCCATACGAGGAGCCCGAGAAGGCAGAGATTCATCTAAGGACCGATAAGCTGAGTGTGGAGGAGTGTGTGCAGAAGATTGTGGAGTATTTAGAGAAGGAGAAGTTGTTGAAATTGTAGATTTAGATACCTTGGGCAAGAAATTTCGAGCGATTGAAAAGGATTATTTCATAAAAAGTGCTAGATGTTATAGAATTCAATGAACAAAACATTGATCGATTTGAAAACAATTGCTTTGTTGATATCTCTTACTACGATACAATAATACAAATGCATGCTTCAACAAATATGTCCCCATTGCCATGCGCCAACTTTCGATCGCCATATTCTTATAATCCCGCCAATACTATCTATATGATTTCGAATTCGTAATAGACATAGGCCGTGTACTCATTGCCTTCTCCTCCGCCAACTCCCGCTGCAGCTATTTCGGACGATAATGCAGAATCATCTTTCAAAGCCTTTCCTTTCTTGTCTCGACCGAAAGCATTACCTCCAAGGTAACCATATGTCGAATCAAGTGCCGCTTTCGCTTTCTTGGCTCCCTTGGGGTTTGACTGAAATGAATTAGTAAAACTTGACAAAAATTGGGCTCAATGCGCATACCTTAACCAAACCACAGACAAAATCCAGAGGTAATCCGTATCTCAGGACTGTCTCAACGAATACCCTCAAAGTTAAGACATGTATCCATATCATGACAGCTTCACTCCAACCAGTTCTTCCAAGTCTTAGAGCTTCACCCCATACCTTGCGCTCATCTTTCTCTACTTTCTCGGCCTCCTTTCTTTCGACCTCCTTTCCACCCTCTACGTATTTGTAATCACGGGGTGTCCATTTATTTTCTCTACATTTGTGTTGGAAATCTGCGCTATGCTTTTTGAATGTTGTGACCGCAAATAATGTGAACTCGTCGTCATGGGTCACTTCCACGGAGGATCTTGGAACAACCATGGGCGATATGGTTTCATAAGTCTTAAGGAAATCCTTCTTAACATTTGTTGGAACAACGACAAGGTGAGTTTCGAGGTATTCGGAATCTTGTACCAGTAATTTGGGATCGACGACTGGAGTAAGGGATTTTGTAGAAAGATTGCCTCTTCGCATTGTTAGCCTTTTGCCTTATTTACAGATTTTGAGATCTTACGTTTGTTTTCGTTGTAATGTTGTAAGATTCGTCTTGACTTGGTTATATTGGTTCATTTTGCCCTTAACATCATTATCGATGCTAACAAGTTCCTACATCTCATCAGCAATGCTTTAGCCCTCCTTGTAAATCAATACCAACCTTTTGTAACGAATCAATTAACTCTGCGAGTGGTTTGTCGGCACGATATTTGACTTTGTTCCATGCGAAAGTGCGTAGGTATTGATCCGCCGGTTCTATAATCAAACTATTAGCCCATGATCGTGATCGCAAGCTCGCAGATCACCAGACTCACTGTCATTCACAGTCTTCTGTTGTGCAATCTTGCTCTCATCTCCTTCCAATAAATTGCGAAGAGATTCTCCAACTTTTGCTACAACACCTTGACAAGCGCTTTCCAACTTAGCAAGATCATCTGCTTGCCCAACCAATGCATCTAGTGTACCGATTTTGAATTCAGGAATCTTGAATGATATCGTAGTCCCATTATCGGCGGAGATTGTAGACCGGAGAGCTGTTAAAGCTTCTTCTTTATCGCTGGATTGAGAGATAGATGTTGGTAAAGATACCAATATGTATTTCGTAGGAACAGACATGGTTTGAACTTCCGAGGGATTGCTACTCGATAGGATGGTAGGTGGTATTGGAGAGAGTGGGATCAAGAGAAACCCAGTGGCGCTCCAGTTGAATAACTCGAATGTATTACCTCGTCGTCGTGGAGTTTCCTGGATTGTTGTAAGTTGCTCTTCATGCTAGGGATTTGGGAGCTTCGAGCTTGCTGTGAGATTGAGGAAGGACCGTGCACGATAAACTAGGGAGCTGCGGACAACCTCATTCTCATCTCACCACCAAGACCACATGCTTCACCCGCCAGAAGTCACTCGCTGAGGATGTTCAATTTAACAACTTTGGCTGATGTTATCTGCTGGAGCAAATCATATTCTCATATGCGCTACAAATAGTCATCTGTCTGAAAGTTGTCAATGAATTTTGAGATTCACTTCCTTGCCAAACCTCCTCCTGTTTTCACTTCTCAAGTACTATGTTTCGAGATAATGCAGTCAAGCAAACAAAGCGAACGGGCACGGAGCGAGTTATCTGGAGAATCTCTTAAGACATCTCTTGTACCATGATTTCTTCAAGATCTCTCTGACATTTACCGGCTGTATTGTTCCAAAAATGCCATAAAAGTTAAGCAACTTGCTCTTCACCGGAAACTCGAGATCTCACAATGATGAAGAGAAGTATTCTTTTCGAATAAGTGTATATAAATCGGTCTTTGACGACGACTCGCTCTCCCCCTTTGCTATGCTGGTAGCGTGCAGGGAAGTCGATAGTAACTCAAATTTGAGCTCTGAAAATGTGGCCTTCAGCACTGATGTGCCTACTCCAGGACAGCTTTAAATGATCGAGACTACTGGATCGTGGCTATTAAGTCTTGTGGCTTTTCTTTTGCATTGTTGAATACAAGAAAATCTAAATTTTCCGCTAAACCATGGATGTTCATGAAGCATGATGGATGTATTAAATCTTTATCCTTCGACTTTTTCCCCATTTACTTCATCATACTTTCGATACTGATAGTTCAGCATGATAAAATTGGAGCAGAACAACAGTAAAAGATGTAGCGTATCAACCCTTTATTGTCCAACATGCAGTGGGACCTAGATTTCCTTAGATAATTCGAGCTTTCATAGCTACTTATCACCATTGTTAGTCGAATAGCATTGTGCAATAAAGGGTTGGCCCCTTACAATGTGCAGTGTGTGTGATGAGATGTGCTATCCACTTATTCTTCAAGTACTTCCTCATTTGCAAATGATGATACAAAGATTCCCTACCCTTTCATCTTTCATATTGGGCGTATCGACCTAGAGAGTTCCCCTAAGACCGCTCTATCATTCCAATTATGCAGCGTCAAGATCTTCGTAAGCATCCCAAAAATACGCGCGTGAGGGCGAGAATACCACAAATTTGCTTTGCTCCGCATTTTCGGTATGGCTGCCAGTGCTTTGTTGGTCGACTCTGGGCATTGCGGCAGAAAGAAGATTCTTCGAATCGATATGTATCGTGAGTGAAAGGTTCCACAGGGTCGCCAAATAGTGTTAATAGATATTGTAACTATGATTGAGAGGGCTACGAAAAGAAATGGATAAACGCCGCTAATAGGGTGATCCAAGATGATAGTTGGCTGTCGCGAGGATTATCTTCGCCTGTCTAAAGAGCGAACATGCCTTGAAGAACAGGTGGGTCATTGCGTTGTCGTTATCGTTGTCGTTGTCGTTGCCCGAGACGAATAGGAATGGCTATAAATATACTCCTTATCTTGAAGTGACTTGCGTTGTTGTCGAGGCTTGTCAATAGATGTTGGCTAGTTGACGGTAGGAACTAGAAATTAAATGCGTGGGATAAGGAGGACCACATTCTGAGTAGCTGAGCCATTGAGATATGGTTAGTTCAAGTCAACCTATACAACAACCATCCCGAACTCCAGAGTCAATCTAGAGGACAACTGTATGCCTAGCTTGAAGTCAAGTGGAATATTGTATGCTGTACACTATGTATGATTTTACCGTAATTTCATGGGGAAGGGGTAAATTTCAAACGTGGAACGGTGGTGTTCAACATGAAACTGGATAGGACTGACAATCCCTCAAAGTTTGTGAGATTCATCGTTAGCATTGACCTTGGAGCCGGACTAGATACATACAACGTGTGTGTGCCATCGGCCTCATGTCCATATGCCATCGATCAACCGGCTGAACCAATGCTGTGTTATGAGGACCGTACCGAACATCTTTGGTTTCTATGGAATGGCTACGGCAGAATTTCTTTTTATGGCGACCATTTGTGCCATTCAACCAAGTCATTTATTCAATCATAAACAGCCAGTACAGTATTGTATCAAACCTATACATGTTAGCGTCTTTGGAGACTTGGAACGGTTGCTCTATCCTACTACTTAGGTATTCTTCTGCTTCATCCTAATCCCCTTTAACTTTGTCTTGACACAGTACTTTACGAAAGCAAAGTAATCACAAAGCAAATACGACGTCTACTCTCACATAGTTTACATTTCCCAATACAAATAATATCTTGTGTCGATCATCGACTTCTAATCTACTACTTAATCATCTTCTTCCAGCCAGTATCATCTACTCGCTGGTATCTTCCCATCACATATATTTGCACGGAATATCCACCACTTTACCACAAATCGATTCAACCTTGCATATTGTGCTTACCACAACAATGGGTTTCAGAAAAGTCTTCCGCTCTGTCACTCGCGTTTTTTCCATCAAGGACAAGAAGGTTGCGAACCAGCAAAACACCACGAAGCCTAGGAAGCTCACCAAGAGCCGATATCCTAGCAAAACTACCAATTCCACTAAGAACAGAGTCAAGAATTTCGTTGACTTCTTGACCGGTAGTAGATCTAGAAAACATTTCACTAGTAAGTAAATCCCTAACATTCAAGCATCCATGATGCCAAATACTAACGTTAACCCACCAGAGTCTGCACCCGAATCAGGAACACTTGTCGGTTCTTCAAATCCTTCCTCGACAGGTAATCACACAGTCGAGACATTCGAGCAAGTCCCAGGCCATGCTGGCGCAGAGAATGCGAATAACTATCACATTGACGATGGACTTACAGGTCCTTCACCTACACAGAATGTCTTGCCAGTGTCGATGGCGATTGTTGGTCGTAACCAGTCCATGGAGGGCGTGAAAGATACAGATCTCGCTGCGCTTCCATTGGAATCACCCACTCCTGCAATTAAGTCAGTTCTCGGCGGCGACTTAAATGCTATCAGTGATCAATCAGTTGATCTAGTAGAAGCCGCTGGCTCAGCTATCTTTGTCAATAATGATATTATTGATAGCCAAGGTAAGTCACCCGGAATTTCCATCCCTTGTGAGATGACAAATACTGATGTTCAATTTCGCATTACAGATCCAACAGTTGAGACTTTGATTCATGGAGCAGATGCCACAGAGCTTGCTGCTTCCATCTTCAATGAAAACACGGAGGATAATATTTTGGCCGTGGTAACAACTGAATTGTCTATCGATGTTCCAGAAAATTTTCATTTGGCTTTTGCACCATTAGCTACACCAAATGAACATAGTTATTTACAGGTAGTAGTAAAATTATCCGAAGCAGAAGTAACCGAACCAATCGGAAGCGATACCTTGACTCCTGATTCGATCCAAATCCCCTCAGCCGAAATTTCACCAAGTATTGAAGCTGCAATTCAATCATCTGAGGGATCCATCAATGACATCGATGGTTCTTCTATCCAAGATGAATCGATCACTTTGAATGAGGAAATAGTCTTGGTTTCAGAGGAAAATCCTTTTACGTTCCCAGACCAAATTGATGGGTACCATTTGGATGGTCCATTCGCTGCAACTACCACGGTTCCACATAAGGCGCGCAGCTTTTGTGGTAGGTTCTTCACTGGCCCTCAGCCAGAGGGACGAGAATTGAATGAGGATCTATATACTGAAGATGTGGTCCGTCAACGACGCAATTCGGCACCTGGAAATCTAGTTTCGTCAGACTCGCATTATCCAACGGGGAGACGTGCAAGTCTGACAACTTCTGATGCGGAGAATGAGGCAATGTTTAATGATCCTAACAGATATATTGATCATGATGACTCTGACATGTACATTGAGCCTAAACTCAATATATATCCCTCTGTTTCTGCGGAGCCTGCTGTTCCGATAGTTGCTGCACCAATTAATGATTCTGCAAGAGGGGCTTCTCTTCCAATTTCGACATCAGAGATTACTTACGCCCATGTTGTTAATCCGAACACTTCGGACTCTGCCTCTGGGCTACTCTTACCTAACGAACCAGACCCAGTTGAACAAGAAGCCTTCATGTTGGAACTTGGGGGGCGTTTCTCATTAGAGCGTGCGAACCGAGAAACCTTCCTATCAGAGCTTCAAAACACTTTCCCTATGGAGCAGGGTAGTTCTGATGTTGTCGATGAACAAGTTGAGGAGGTGGTTGTACCTCAGAAAGTCAATCAGCCTGGTCAAACTCACGCGGAAGAAATTGTACGCATGTACAGAATTCCACGTTACAGTCAATTCAGATCAGTCTTTCCTCCTCCTGGTCTCAGCTTTCCTTGGGGTCCCCAAAACCCGATTCCCACCAGAATAGACGATTTCAGAGGTAACGACCCTTGGCTCCCAACACCATGGACAAATCCAGATGCGTACCACCAACTGAACGGAATTCAGAGACGTTGGGTTCAGTTGGAGGTACTTTACCAGACAAGATTATTCTGGCTAGGTATGGGCTTCAAAGCAGTAATCCATCTTGAAGAAAATCCAGCGAACAAGCTGTACGCTTTCAACAATTTCTGTGGGTGGTATGGATGCCAGGTCAAAAAATGTAAACATCCTAAAGTCGACGGCCGTCTCTTTTTCTTCGATCTAGATTCCTACTACACTTCGTGGAAGAATCTTCGGGATGAGCAATTGCTACTTGACAATGAACCTAGTAGCGACTACGCTGCTTATGAGCCTGAGACTAATAATGCAAATACTCTTGAGCAGACAGCGCTTCATGAGCAAGAAGTCCGTGTGCAACAAGCCCGAGAACAAGAGGCTTCTCAAGTGGAACTTCCTGATGATCGTTACGCTGATCTCAATTCATCGTTGCAGTTTGCCCAATCGGTAAAAGCAGCCAATAGAGAAATTATAAGTCTTATGGATTCTGAGGTTGCGGTGGTGAAGGCGAACTCCATCGTCATCCAAGAGGTTCTGGCTCGTAATGAAGCTCAGTATGTGGAGCCAAGACCTCCACAAGTTCCAAATGATCACTTTGGTCTCGCCATGATCAATACACAAGCCCAACCAAAGCAATCTCGATGGGCTGAAGTGTTTAAAGTACAACAGGAAAACGGTTGCGAAAAGGCAGAGGTATCACAAGATGTAGTTCCAAATACCTCTGAAAATCCTGTTCCAATTGGCGATTTTGGTTTGAACATGATTGATTTCTCTGTCCTACCAAAACAATCTCGCTTTACAGAGTTCTTCCCCACGCAACCTAAATCTGAGCAAGAGACGGCTCAAGACTCAGTCGTAGAGAAGACTCCTGGAGATCCTGCTCCACAGGCTCACTTTGGTCTACAGATGATTGAGACATCCGTTCAACCAAGGAAATCTCGATTTGCATCGCTCTTTGGAGCGCAAATGATGACTGAGCAAATTATCGCTCCGGGCCAAACATCAGACAGTGAAGAATCCAGGGAACCTCTCGGCTCACTCGGTGGCAGCAACAAAGATGAAGTCTCTACACGTGATACCAGTGTTGAGCCACCACAGAGCTCAAGCTACAGCTCAGAGGCACACGCTGTGTCGGACATCGATCTTGCATACGAGGGAGAAGAAGGTGATCTGTATAGTGCATCACCACCAAGAGGACCATCGCCAGCCCCAATTGTGCCAAATCAGTCATCTTCAGTTCGAGCCCCCGAGGAGTTCATGGATAGTTTCCTTGCTTCAAAGCATCAAGGTAGCTGGCAATTGTACGATGACCGGGGATCTTTGCTTGATGATCATGTCGAGAACGTCGGTGACTTCGTCATCGAAGATACAATGGAAGGAGCCGGTGAAGATTTAATCTTTGTCCTTGGACAAGTCGAATTTCCTAATGAATCACCTCACGAAGAATCTCGCGAAATGCTCGATGGGGAACCATGGATAATTATCAGAGTTGGGAATTTTCCCGGAGATATTGGTTTCGAGGAAGTCCCAGAAGGAGTCGAACTAATAGAAGATTTCTACGAGGATGGATGGCCAGCTGATGAACGCGGGGAGCATGATATAATACAGGCCGTCAGAGAGGGATTGGAAGACGAGGATTCTACAGTCATTGAAATCGTCAGTGACTTTGAGTACTATGCCAATTCTCCTGATTCTGGATGGGAAGCTCCAGAGGATAGTGATACCACTGAGTCCGGTTCCGAGGATTCTGATGAAAATGGCGGCGACACCGATTCTGACTCTGAATCTCAAGAGTCGGATAAACATAGCGATGCTGCTGAAACCAAAGCCGGGGAATCAAGTGAAAAAGACAATGACCCTGAGCCCAAAGCCCAGGAATTAGTCACGATTGATGAAGACACTAAACCCGAGGATCAATTCAGTCGCATTCCCATCCATATCCAAGCAAGACCTGCTCTCTCCGGACTAGCTCTGTCTTTCCAAGAACCCACTGACACAGAGGTTGGATACCATGTCAATGCGCATCCAGGTTTTACCAACAACCCAGACGCTTTCATGGACAGTGAGCCTCTTCCAATCATGCAAAAAGAGGCAAACATGGTGCACGCTTCCAACATCATTCGACAGATTGACCTTGCGAGAGATGAGTTGGTCAATAGATGGTTGAACAAGGAAGATTACTATGATCCCGATGGACCAACTTGCAGATACGTCCTGAAGGCAGGAGAACAATATGGTGAGAGGGTGTGTGAGGACATGCCTCAAGCATTGGCTCTGCGGATTCAAGATTCTGAGAACAAGCTCTGGGCTAGCGGTGCAACCTTTGCGAAGATAGCACTTGCTAACAAATCAAAAGGTCCCCAAATAAAGATGACATCTGATCTGGACTTTGCTCTCCCTGGCCAACTCAACGATCGCTGGAAGCCAGCATTCATCGCGAAGTGTGTCAAAGATATAGACATCACAAATCCTTTGCTTTTCCTTGGTGAAAACGATCTTTCTGCTTTTGATGAGAATAAGTCAACATTCTAAGTCGCCTGTTCATCTTCAAAATCTCCGACACTATTACCTTCGCCATGAGACAGTATCTTATAATAATTCTCTGGTCTCTATCCTGTGTATTTCTGGTGTATCGACCACCTCCTCGCTTTCTTCTTCTTTTTTGTAGCATTCATCTACAGCATTTGGGTTATCGGGATATCTTGGGAACGGTATTGCGGCATAGGACATCAGTCTGGGTGGGATTGCATGATTGACGAAGGTTATGCATTTAGCATTTTCTGGGATAGCATGATAGCATGGCATGGAATAGTACGGAGTTGAGGTAGACTTTGCATGTGAGGGACTGAGAGATGTAGATTATAGCATAGTTTTAGTTTGAAATTGAGATACCCAAGTTTTTACACAGAGTTTACAGTTTTAAAATACCCATTTCTTTTGGAGTTTGGTTTAATTTCGAGATACCAATTTTTATGTAGCAACCAGCAATTTGAAAATAATGACTTCGATTACGATTTTTGATGATAGTTTTGTGCATTTGCTCGTGATATGGTTATGAAATTCTTCTGAGATGCACTAATACAATGATGATGCGATGGGTATATTCATAATGATGTCAGTAACAAGATTGTTTATCCAATCCGCCTGCTTCCGTTCCTCTGTTTTCTCCAATTCCGTATGTACTTCCAACTTTCTATTACATACATCGTAAATAATCTCGACAAAGATGACCAATCCTCCCCTCCCTAAGATTTTATGACCAGAACTCACAAAACACACCTTCATAATACGCCCAAACCACATGTTTTACTTTCCGAAAGCAAAAGGACACCCTGGAGTTCTCTCTCTCTCCAATTTCTCTTCCATGTCCCTCATCTCATTCCTACCCTCTCCTCTTCTCCTATCAGGCCCCACCTCCTCAAATTTGTACCCCTCTGTGAACCAATCGCCTCTCTTCTTATCCGGTACAAATCCACCCATAACTCTCGTGACCAGAGCCATCGGTCCCCAACGATTCCAGAAACCCGGGAGTTGATAATACGGATGTACGAGATAATCGGTACTGTGATACCTTCCATCTACCCCTTTATCATCTGACTTCGAGACTTGTCTAACTCTCATCCATTCTGGTCTTGGGAGTGATAGGTAGCGGAGAAACAATTGACGACTGCGTAGTATAGAGATAGTGAGTAATTTATTCAGGCGCGAAGGTTCCGGGTAGATCATTGCGGAGCGAAGAAGAGGGCCCATAAGAACCCCAACTGCATCTCTCGCAAAGGTTAGTAGTGCCTTTGGGACCAGGAACAACAGAAGTGGAACCAATTCATCAGCCGTTTTCTTATTGTACACATTGGGAACCATGAATTCTCTCTCATAACCTTCTGCCCACTTCTTGATATCCTCGAAAAATTCAATCCCATCACTCCATTCATTGAAACGACGAAGATCACGATAAGAAATGCCCATCGCATCACCGATTCCTTTCCAGAACGTAGCAATTGCACAAATCTCCATCTCATTCAGTGTTCTCCACTCCCAATCCCCAATCCAACTAACTGGTTCCGTAATGAAAACGCTCAAGGTATAAAGCAAATCCTCATTTGAAATCTTCCCCGCTTTTTGATATCCCGAATGCAAATAATTCATTCTCGAAATCGCTTTTAAAACTCTCGGGTGAAGAGGATGATGAGAAGAGAATTCTGCAATCAATACTGTTGTATCCGCATAACGTTTACTCGATGTTTCCTTGGAACTGAATTGTTTTGTGTCGACGAGGAGTTTGGAGATTGTAGGGATACCATAGGTTTTGAAGAGGGCGAATTGAAGACTTGTTACGTAGAAACGGGGGAATTCTAATTCGCTTATGTGAGCGATGATTGCTTGCGCATCCGTATTCGTCATGTTTTTCAATGATTCTCGGGTTTTATATCCGAATTTTTTAATCATGGAGTCTTGTCTCGATAGGCGAAGGAAGTGGACTATGAGGAGATATGTAAAGATGATGATGAGCATGGTGGTTTTGGAGGGAGTTCCCACAAATGAGAGGGAAGTAGACAATAGGGGCATCAGCGGTATTGTGGTGTTGGTAGACATGGTGAGAGGTATCAGAGGAGTAAAGTAAAGAGGTGTAAACTTTGAGTTGATAGTTGAGATGTTGACATAGATCTGAGATCACTATCCCGGGGAATTTCTATCCCTTTGTTCGATGAACCAGGAAACAAACTAGCTCCCGGTCCTCATTCGAGATTGGCCGCAGTGATAACTCAATAACTAATCGAGTATGGAATATAGAAAAAAAAGTTGAAGATGTCCGACCACAAGAAGTAGAATGACAAACGTGAGAGGCCTTCAAATAAAGTGAGACGGCCACGTTAACGTTATCATGGATTATTTATGACCCACACTTTGTCAGATCTTCTCTCATTGATAAAAGTTCATCCGGGCGTTGCGTCTTAATTCCCAACGGTAGAAAAGAAGAATGCCCGTTCAACTAATCGTTAATGCAGCAGCCACTTAGGTTGAAAAGGATCTTGGCCAACAAATGCAACACGAATTCATGAAGCTGTCGTAAGGGAAGTCTAAAATACATCTCGAAAAAAACCCCCAGCTCTTGTTTGAAACGAGCAACAGTTGCGAGACTTTGGTCTTCTGTAGATCAGAAACAAGGTTCACTCTTGTAAGTCGTCGCGTCACAGTGGCAGGTCTTATTGAGCTTAATAAGACCAGGATGAGGGGCAACGAGACATCAATATCATTCGTTGGATCGGGTAACAGTGCCCCGACCTACGGAGGTTGGAAGGGTAAGTATTATCAATTACACTAAAAAACAATCGAATTTCTCCCTATTTTTAAGCTTTAAATTAATTAAATCATAACATTAATTGAATATTTATATAATGAAATCTAATAGATGAAAATATTATCAAAAATTACATTTTATTTAAAATCATTGATTTTTTATATAATTTTAATTCTAAATTCTATTTAAAATCTATTTAGAATCTATTGAAAACTTCAAAAGCTTTAAATACTATTAAATTATTAGAGTTGATAAAAAGCAAATAAAAGCTTCAAATTTCGAATTTTGGGGGGGAATAGTTTAATATCTATTCAAATCGCTTAAAGCAGCAATAAATTCTCTAAAAACAATAAGATTCCACTAAAAGTGGGGTTGACATTATTTACCCTTACAACCTCTGTACGTTTTATCCAAGCACGAGCCAAAAGGTTATTCACTTAACGAACGAAGAATACCAGTACCCAAGTAGTTGAGAGGCTGTTCAAATTGTAAACCACGTCCGAAATGATTTAGTTGTTGACAATGAGGGGTTTGGCACTTTATTATTAGTGACAGTCGTGAGATGCCACGAGGAGCGGGACGGGCTATTCCCACGCGTGGTGGATGCTAAAGGGAGTATAAATAAATGTTCTAGCCAAACCTTGCGGAAATATTCCTAGACTGGACGTTAGACAGACTTGTAGTTAGTACTTAGCAGTTAGTTCTATAGACAAATTGTGGCTTATGTAAGATATCACTTGTGGGTACGAAGACAAACGAGGAATTTATAAAGATGATTGGGACAATCAAAGTGACTCCGGAGTCCGGAGGTGTGTTTCGGTCCGGTAGTGTATTAGATGTGTAGGAACCTTGGAAAGACACGGTAACAGACCTAAATCCAAAAGGCCTCGAGTAAATTCAATCTCAGAATCAAAAATAGGTATCCAAATAACTATCTAAAATGGGTCGCTAAGACCTTCTCCAAATCCAAAATTTTGACGACCAAAGTAGTGGGTATAAAGCGAGTGTTCTTGTAGCTTTTGAAAATCTAACCTCCCAATGTTGTGTGTACTTTGTCAGATCAATTCGTTCAATTCTGTCGTTTGTTTCATCAATCATATCATCGTAAGTAAATTTCTGGACTTTCTTCGAGAGATATAGCGATCGAGCTTCCTAATTCTTTTGAGCCATACTCAAAGCTACATCCTTCGTTGCGAAACTAAAAGGACTCTTTGTCATCTCCGGACTTCTTGGACTCATTTTGATGGCAAATAATTCATCTTCTGTTTGATCTTCTGATGTTTTTTGTGACACATCACCTATTGCAAGAGCGTTTAGAGAACTCATGCCATATTGCGAGGAATGATTAGGTGGATGTTGAGCGACAAGACGTGTTGGTTGATGGCGCGAAGTTCCCCCATGAAACAAGGAGAATGACGATACAGCGACATCACCCTGTTCAGGAGATAATGGGTTTTGCTGACTTTCGAATTTGGGTCCTAGGACTGGTCAATCTCATCATTTCATTCATGGACATTCAACTTTATACGTACCTGAAACATTACTTAAGTCGTGGGCACTAGTTCCTAATTTCAACCCCTTAAGCTTCTCGGATAACCTACCACCACCGGGTGTTTTTGGACTAGTTGGAGTAGCATTTTGTTGTAAATCCGACTGTGTAACTCTTGGCCCAACACCAAAGTTTTCCTCAATCCATTGTTTTTCCTGCATGGCCATTTCTAGACCTATTCCCTCTCCATTTGTTTTCATTTCCTCATCAATTTCCCTTTGTAAGACGGATATTCTTTTCTTCGCCCAAATTGTATGTAACACACCTTTTCGTCCAGCTTGTCGTGCAGTCAATCCTAATTCGGGTGGGAATATCGCAGGTAATGGGTTTGTTTGAATTGTCTTCCCTCCCACTTGTGATAACTTTATGATTCTTGGTATGGTAGCTCCCGGAGCCAGTAGAAAGTAAAGTCGATGAAGTTTCCCTTCTGCTCCATCTCGTGCGGATAGAACAGTACTTTTTCCTTCCCATGATACCTCCCAATCTCCCATGTTTTTGATGGATCCTTCGGTAGATTCATCTTCCCATTCTACCATCAATATTTTAGTTCCTTCATTTCCTCGGCCAGATTCGAATTCGAAACGTGCGAGAGCTGTCGAAGATGATAATGCAGGAGAAGCCGGTTCTGCATTATCAGATGAAGTAGGTAACGGTACACTATCAGGTTCGAAGTGCAATCGTGGTGCAGAAGTTGAGACTGCCATTTTGTGTGATGGTTCTTGAAGATCTGAGCGAGCTCTAGGGGAGCTTTGGGGAAGCTTCGTCTGAAGTTGTATGGGGTTTATCGCGGGTTAATCCATTCAGAGTAAAAGTCGGATTAAATCGCAAAACAAAAAACAACGTAACTATCTGCTTTCCAAAGTTTAGCCAAGAAAACGCACGCGGCTGCTATCTCTTTTTGGGATATCAAAGGTGGAGATAGTATTGATCGCAGGTGTTCATGGGTAAGGTGTAGAAGGAACAGTGACAGTCCACGGGTAGTATTTTAATGTGGCGCAGTGAAAGGTAAATTGAACAACTTCTTAAAGAGGGGTTGGATAAGGTGGGGACGACATGGTTTCAGAGCTGATGAAAGTTGATGGAACGGTAGGAATATAGGAATATAGAAGAAAAGAAGAATAGAAGAATAGAAGAATAGAAAGGCAGAGAATTAGTTTAGATGGTCGATTTGAAATACCTTTACTTTGTTGGTGGTTTGTCTCCTAGTACCTTCCCTTCCTAGAACTTCTCTTTTTGTTGTTGCAGATGCTAGACATGTAATCATATCTATATTGGATGGGAATATTAGTGATCACTCACCTATACTTCATAAATTAGCCAATAAGAATGCCACGGAAGTATTCTCAAGAACTACTTGAGAGTTTTCGTCTCAAATCTCCAAATTCAGCCAAGAGTACCTAGGGAGGTATCAAACTCTCTAAGCCAATATACACGTTGATTCATTTCGTCGTATCAGGATGACAGGAAGAACGTATAAGGAGGGGCCAAGAAACCAAAAGCTGGCGAAATTTACAGGGAAAATTTGCAAATTGATCGAAGTCGCGTGGTAAGTTATTACTTTTGTTGTCTTTCGTTGGTTGCTGGCCGAGACTGGATATCGAGTATGTGAAGGATGCTAATAATAGTTTGGACTTTTGGTGGGTAGTATACATATAATCATGTATTACCCTACAGATGCATGATTTTAATCAATTTTGTATCAATTTTTTTGGGTCTCAAACTGGGTCAGCCATTCGGTCGGAACGTCTAAATGGAGAATTACCATGTGTAGCCATGTTGTAACCATGTTATAGCTATACGATACATTTTACCACCCAAGGAAACATTCTGTTTGTGTTACCAACCACATCAAACTTAACCGATATAATCAAATAGCACCACACTCTCAACTATCTACCTACGTAAGCTAATAAAGAGTACTCATGTAAGGTTACTTTCTGGTTGGTATGAGTTTTTCGGTTCAGATTTCTAATCCTAGTCCCGCGACTGGCTACAGCTACCACCGCAGCTACCCACAGCTATACATCAAATAGATCTTGTGCGTACCTGGTTCTACACATGTTGCAGCATGGTCGTTAGAGATTCTAGTCCACAAGTCTAATTCCTGATAGCGTCTTATCAAGAGTACGAAACGGCTGAACGAACCTTCCCCCAAAAGCCCAAAAGCCATTTTTGTTAGCAAGGTTATTGTCCATCTTGAGGAAACTCTCCTCTCAATGCACACCTACTGTTGTATCACTACATGAACAAGCCATTATTTCCAATACTTTGTCGTATAGCTTATGTACAATGTACATAAGCGGAAGTTTTTCGAAACTCAAAGGAGATCAAGAATTTATCCCAATCATAGATGTTGGTAAAGCGGGGTAGAAGATTATCTGAGGTCGATGTTACCATGGCTCCATGGATTCATTGTCCGCACCGTTCCGTAACGAACACCGCGCCTCTCTAGATGCAAATAAGCATTCTTGGGAGGACTCCAAATCATTTCTTGTACATACCATACTCGAAATAGATTTATCTCGGTTCCGATGGATTAAATAAAGCCATGTGCTTCCATCAAATATCAAATGTAACATTCTCCTCCGAACAACACCCTTGCAAATTATATTCCTTTCACCTGTCTTTACAAGCGATCAATACAATGCGTTCAATTTTCTTCTTCTTTTCATCCGACTAGCTGGAACAATTCCGAGTCGTCAAGGTCATTAGTATGATTTAAAAGTCGATATTTTGCATATCTCAGGTCAAATTCGTTGTCATACAAGTGGTTATCTGAGTGAGATCCATGAACAATTATCACGAGCTTATTACATTCAATCCTCAAATCCCCAAAAACAACGTTGTCTCGAATCGTGTCTTACTACATGCTTTGAACAAATTTCTGTACCAAAGTGGTATATCTGTGCCTCAAATCTCATCTCATCTCATCATATTTCCTAGACATCAATATTCTCTGGTCTATGGACTACACCAACTGTATCGGAATTGCTTCATTTGACCATTCTGATATCTATGGTTTCTGAAGTGCAGTAATCAATTTCAACTCCAATTGTGGTTCTAGGATTCGTTTTGTGTGGACTAAATCCAAATTGCAGAAGGAATTGTCACAGTGATTCCAATGCGGTACCGAGGTTGTCTTTCTCGGTATCAACTGCCGGTCGTCCACAAGGCACCAGTTTATTCGCTATAATCTCCTTCAATGAAGAACATTTAAATCCCCGGAACACAATATTTGTTTTCGGCTGCAGGAAATGATTCTCAGCTGTCAGGGCTTATTGATGACTGCAGGCCACGGGCTTATCTTTAGGACAGCATCTTCACCGCTACATCTTCAAACTTTAGTCTCTTCTCAATCCTTATATCCATGTTTGACAAGATCATCGTTGAGATCCTTCAAATTTAGTCATCATTTTAGGTGGTGGCCGTCGACACACGGGGTGGTTGTTTATTTCCTGAACATAAGAAGTTGTCAATCGATGTCAATAGGCGATTGATGAATGCCATGCAAACGAGATCAGAATTGGAAATCGAGTGTGTTTGATTCTACCTGTGGAAGTTTTCATCAGCTATCGACAAGGTAGAAATGACTTACTATTTATCAAGATCTATCAATTGAGCTAAGCTATGATTGGATATTGTTAGTGACCTTCTGGCCACTCGGTGATCTGTAGAGAATCTTTTACTTTCCTATTTCTTTCGCATCTAGGTTATAGATATCCCACTGTCATCATTGAGAGCACACCTTATGAATGGTTATGCTTGACTCTGGCATAAGGTCGATGAGATTGAACGTCTTATTTTCCTTCTTTGATACGATATTCAAATGCTCATCCTAGGCGAATTTAGGCTTAATCGAGGGGTTTTACATCCCTCTGTTCTCAAAAACCAACTTGTGAAAGAGCGCAAATTCTGCCATGCCTTTATGGATAAAAGATCCGTTTTTTGGGTTCAGACGGCATATCATAGGAGAGGTCAATTTGCATGAAGACGATGACGTGATAGCGGACATACATGGCTTCCACTTCCCAAATCTCCAATAATTTGCGAGGTATGTCAAGATATTTAAGCGACGTTTGTATATTGATGGCCGAAATGGAGCAACTCTGAAGAACTTCACTATGGTATAACGTACTTCGCCTTGTTCAGTGAAATACTAACTCCACAGATCATTCTACAATCGAAGCTTCGTGTATGCACTACCTGTCCAATGCTACAAAGATATCCAGCGATAAATTACCAATTCCAATTTCCGGCACAGTTACAGAAACTGGAGGGCATACAGTGCGTGCGTAAGATTGATGTTTCATGTGGAGATATATCCAGAACCTCATCATCTGATTCCAAGGTTGGCTTTGGATGGGAGGAACAAGGGGCAAATAGTCGTCAACCATCTCCAATATTCGTATGTGTGAAAACAGCAAAACGACAAGAACTAACTGTGACGTCCGTTATTCAGCACCACAACACACATAATTATATTCCGCATAAACTTCCACGCCATGATTTAATTCAGTTTCGACTCGATGACCTCCACTTCCAATTCTCAGCCCCTTGTTTACCCCGCAATCAACACTCATATAAAACAACTAACTAATAAATCGATTTTCATTGGATCTGCTTCAGCTTAACTCCCCGAAACAGACGACCTTTTGACTAGCTTCCATTCCAAAAATATACCGAACTCTTTCCCGACAAAAGTAAGACGACGCCAATGTTACAATTATTTGATTTAGTGTATTACTCTCAAGCTACCCCGCCATGTATTAATCCATAAGTGTGAATACATGATCCAATTATCAAGAAGAGGAGAAGCCAAGCGGGAGAACGGGCTGATTCCGTGATCCGGGGACGGGAACTTGTGTTCAGATATCCTTGCATAATGGTAGATCCTCCATGTACTTTATCATCCCATTATTATCTGGGTGATGTTGATTATGATATGTTGTAAGTATTTGATATCCGGGTTTCATCTAAATTCAAGTATAACAGTGTTCATTTCTTAAACAGATTGTAAGGATTGGACTTCCTTGATACTAATATAAATTTATCGATCATTACGCCAATACAGACATACACATATTCTGTAAGTGATCAGTAAACCCCTTGCATTTATGTTGCTTTTTGAATTGATGTTTCTAATTTAGGTATCGATTGCGTAGCATATTTTGTAATATTGATTATTAACAAAACCCTCGTGTTCTTTGTTCTTTAGACTCGATATCATTCGTAAGTAGATGATCCTCAATTTGCAATCATTTGACTTATAGACCTTCTCACACTCTACCTAGAAAATATATATCTCCATCTAACAAATAAGACCCTAAAATGACATCTACACCACACAATAATTACGATTTCATAATCGTAGGAGCTGGTCCAGCCGGACTATCCCTCGCAGCACGCCTCTCATCAGCTCCCTCTCATCCATCCGTCCTCCTCATTGAAGCAGGAGGTCCCAACAATGACCAAGAATATCTTGTTCCCGCTGACCGCTTCACTCTCTTTGGCACTCAACCCTCTTTAAATTGGGGATATAAGACAGAGCCCTGTTCTCATCTAGGAGGTCAACAAGTTGATTATTCACGGGGAAAAGGAATTGGCGGCAGTACTGCTATTAACTTCTCCTGTTGGGTAATCGGGGGAGCGGAAGATTTCAATGCCTGGGCTAAAAAGGTCGATGATGATGCATGGTCATGGACGCATGTTAAAGAACGCCTCAGAAAAATCGAACACTACCATGATGAAGTTCCAGACCAACATCGCGAATTTGTGAATCCAAAACCAGAAGATCATGGAAACGAGGGGCCACTTCATCTCTCTTACGCTCCTGTTTGGGAAAAGGGGTTGACGGATGTTTTTATAGCAGCTAAACAAGCTGGATTGCCATTAAATACTGACGTGAATTCTGGGAATCCGATTGGAATGGGTATGGGCTCTTCTTGTATGCATAATGGGTTGAGAACAACTGCTTCATCTTATTTACCATTAATGGGTCCGAGATTCGAAACTATCCTCAACGCCCCCGTCGCGAAAGTCCTCTTTGACGGAAAGAAAGCGAGAGGTGTTAGAACAATCGACGGCCGAGAATACTACTCCCATAAAGATGTCATCTTATCAGCCGGTGCGTTGAATAGTCCTCAACTTCTTCTCCTTTCTGGAATCGGCCCCGCTTCCGAACTCAAGGAATATACCAATCATAAAAGATCTTCCCCAGGTAGGAAAGAATCTTCAAGATCATTGCTTTTCTACCACAACCCTGTTACTGAAAGAAGGATCAAACGATCGCATGGAATTCGAAATGAACGAAGAGATGAAGAAAACTGCAAAGGAAGGTTGGATTAAAGATAAGAGTGGAAAGTTGGCGGAATTATATTGTGGTGTTCCGATGGGCTGGTTCAAGAACGAAAACGTTTTGGAATCAAAAGAATTTAATGATTTGTCGGAGGATAAAAAGGCCTTTTTGAGACAGAAGAATGTTCCTACCTTTGAAATTGCTACGGTATGTGTTCGTTCTTGTTTTTGTTGCCGCCCCGCTGGTCACTGCCGTGGAGGCTTTTTCGCTTCGCTTCCCCTAAACCTTGAACTGATATCTGTCCTCTAGCACGTGCCTCCCCTTTTTACAGGCACCCACGTCCTCTCCCCAACAGATTCCTACCTAACCTGTCTCTCCTTCGTCATGAACCCCCAAGCAACAGGCAGTGTCACACTCTCTTCTGCCGACCCCTCCGTACCACCGAATATCGACGCGAATCTAATTAACCATCCATATGATCGACGAGTTCTTATTGAAGCAGTAAGAAAATCGATGGAGTTTCTAGACACGCCTGTTTTTAAAGAGAAGACTGTAAAAATGATTGGAGTTCCCGAGGGTGGTGTTGAAGCGAGTGATGAAAGTATCTGGGTTAGTTTTACTTTTCATTTTCATGTCTTTACATGTTTTTCCGTTATTTTTAATTCCTACAAATAACAAAAACTAACAAGGAATTGTAGGAACACTGCCGCAACAACCTCTTCAGTAGTTGGCACATGTGCAGTACAGTACGTATGGGCAAAGATAAAGATGAGAGTACAGCATGTGTAGATACAAATTTCAGGGTACTGGGTGTGGAAGGACTGAGAGTGGTGGATTTGAGTGTGCTTCCGCTCTTGCCAAAGTAAGTATTGACCTTTTCTTTTTGTTGGTGATTTGTTCCAGGTTATGTTGTATCCCCTCATTGTGTAGATGAGTAGTGTGGAACAAAAAACCCGCGGGGAATGATGCAAAGGGGTTGTGATGAGTAGGCGATTGGCTTGGGGCTAATACGAATGTGAAAAATAGTAATCATACACAATCAACAGCATACCTAGTGGGTGAAACGGCAGCCGAGAAAATGATTGAAGAATATGCGTTAGATTCACCTGGTACTGCTTCTACTCGGCGGGATGGTGGGAGTGGTGAGTTTAGGTCCAGTCTTTAAACTTGAGGAGCTTATGGGATGAACTGGAGAGACGTTATGAAATAGGGTATTGGATGAGTTAATGGATGCGAAGTAGAGTTGTTGAGTTTATAAGAAATTTCGAGGTTGTGTATATCACCGGAAGTCCTCGTATCTTTGGTGCTTGACTTTTCAAGTTTGCCTTGGATTGGTTATGGAAATTGGGAGTCCAAAGTCATGATTTAGTCGAATATTGTTAAGATAGCAAGATTAACATTAGGTATCTATTTATTGTCTCAACCTTTTCCATAAATCGATTCACTTTTACTTCACTTCACTTCTTCCTCCATAAAGTTAGCTTCAGAATAGTGAATTGATACGATCGATTTATCTGAGGGTACAAACGAATAGTTCTCTAAGTAACACGGGTTTTGGGTCGGTAAACAGATGGCTTGAAGACGGAAGAATCAGAAACTACATGATCTAGTATCAAGGCATCACTAGAAATGCCGATGGAAAAAGAATGATATACTCGCAAGGAACCCATCACTCCCACTCTTCATTTACTTCCCTATTCTATAACAACCAACCTTCACTCCTTTATTCACCTATCCCAAGTCCCCTCCCTCGAATATATACCTAAAAATCCACCAGCGTCTATAAAAACGCACCGCCCGTTTAGCGTAGTGGTTAACGCGCATCACTGTAAGTACCAACTGTTTCCAAAAATATGCAGACGTGGACAATGGGCTAATGAATAAATGATAGCGTATCGATGAATACAAAAATGATGAGATCCAAGGTTCGAATCCTTGATCGGGCTTCTATTTTTTTTGGTTTGGGGTTTGGAGGTGAAGAAATGCTGTGGTGTGGTGTATGTGGAGAAAAGAGGAGGATTTGAAGAAGGAAGGGAGGGATGAAAGAAGTGAGATTGGTTGTGATTGAGGTGTATTATTATATTTTGGTTAAATTTTGGAGGGCAAATTACCGGTTATCTCTTATTTTTGAAACTCAGATTTGCGGAGAACTGAGTTCGGAAGATCTCAAAGGTTGAATCTTTGAAAAGGATAAAATCTCAGACCAAGTATCAGAATTCGAGTGTTTGAGTTGTTAAATTAATCCATTGAGGATAGAAGGAAGGCATTGCAAGCAGAAGAAAGGAACCAAGAGAAGCCAATACATAAGCCTGAGCAGGAGAGATGAGATATCAAATATCACTGTAATACCTTTAAAGAAAAGATGGATATCGACTGAAAAACTCTAGAGTCGTATGCATATTTCTCTATAAATCCTAGAGTCATGAAACTGAGAGAGGAATAATCATTTCAATTTCTCATTCTTTCAATAAAATATTTTCGCTTATCATCATTTCCCCCTTAAAATATTTTTATCTCTCGTATGCTTAGCATGCCTCTCTTTTCGGCCTTTCACTTCTACTACTTTTTTCACTTTTCGTATCCATCAGGTACTTTATCCTAAACTCCCTTCAAGGCGTGTATTAATTCTATACCGCTTATCTTCTTTGCGCAGCCCATCAGCTTTCCTCCGCCCCCTCCAGCTCGCCCAGCTCGTTTTTTCATGCCATTGAAAATGAGCGATTGACCCAACAAGTATGTAAAAATCATCGTTTCTCAAACTTTGCTTGAGATTCTGAGCTAAAATACAAACTCTCTCCTCGCATAAATGGCCTAAGTGTCTGGATAAAATTTGAGGCGAGGGCAATTATATTGTATCTGCAATTACCTGACAATTCGAAATTCCGCCCACTGCTGAGATTCCACCTTTTGTTTTAGTTCTGTCATCTAACTCTCTCTCCGCTTCATCTCTAATACTTACAAGACTTTGCCGTCCGCCACTTTGACTCACATCTCCCACGTGAAAAGAGCATGAGGAATCCCACTCATCGTTCACTATTTACTGAACCCATTCCTCCTTTCCCAATCACCATCCGCACTCATCACACCAATTCCGATCGAGCATAAGTGATCCCCATAGATTCGATCTCATCCATCTCCATCCCACTCTATCCTAAACTCTTTCCCCTCACAACCCCAAACACTACCACCACCTCTCAAATCCTAAGTCCAATACCCTCCTTCCTATCCCTTCATACTCAAATTTCTATCTACATCCTTATCTCCTCATTCCTCATCCATCATCTAATCCACCAACAATCAGCTCTCTACTTCGTTCAATCTCCGAGCGCAGAGGAGTAGATGAATAGAGAAGTGATCTGACAAACCGACGAGATTCAACACACCACTCCCTACTCCGTACATTCAAGTCTGCACTGCAGAGAGGATTAAGTAGTAAAATTGTCAAACTAGCAAAGAGTAAATATAACCCGAGTGTACAATATATGGAAAAATGGAAAAGTAGCCAGCAGGTGAAATGAGAAAACTCCTAAAAAGGTACCAGATAGTTAAGACTTCAATCTTGCAAAGCGATGCAAGAGGAAAAACAGTCAAGTTCACGCGAGGGAACAAGCTAAGGAATCCCGAGTTAAATAATAAATAGAGAAACTCATACCAGATAAGACAAGATAGAAAACCCATCATCTCATCTCATCCCATCTTATCACCACCAAGTAGGCTGCAGGAAGAATAACACCTTAGAATATACTATTTATTACATACCAAACCACGGACTATCCGTGCAAACCTCATCTTCTTTCCATCTCCTAATCTCTACATACCCAGCTGATGGAAAATACAAAGTCGTATTCCTCCTTTCCCCCCCTCCCCCGCCTCCCCCCTTTTCTTCCCTCTTCCCCTCTACCCCCTTCCATCACATCTCCCTTTCCTATTCAAATTCAACACACAACACAATACAATACCATATAAGATAGTATAGTACAGTATAGTACAAACACAAGCTATCAATAGATTCAATTTACATCTATCCAACCATATATTCAATTCAACTTTATTCATTTCATTTCCATCTCATTTCCAAACTCATAATATCAATAAATATATTAATATATCACTACATCACTACCTTACTACCTCACTACCCAAGCAACTACACTCCAAACCACCCTTAAATCACACCCCAAACTACAATTCCACTTCCACTCTCCAGACTCTCTCTAAACCCCCTCTCACTTCACTTCACTTCACTTCACTTCACTTCACTTCACTTCACTTCACTTCACTTCACTTCACTTCACTTCACTTCATTCACTTCACTTCACTTCACTTCACTTCACTTCACCAACCAGAACCAGAGCCAGAACCAGAATCAGAAAAGCAAGAGAAAGAAATCTCAAATAAAGAAAAAGAAAAATATTCCACCCCCTCGTGAAATTTCCATGTATGTAAATCAATGAACCAAAGCAATGAATAGTACACTCGCGAGCTATCTATTCTAATTCTGTGGTTTCGATTGGAGACATACGATATAGATACATACAAATATACAAATATACACACAAATCCTCATCTCCATCTCATTCCTCCTCTCCTCTCCTCTCCATACACCCCCCCCCAAAACAAAACAAAACAAACCCAAATCGAAACTCTCTCATAAAAAACCAACTACAACTACAACTACAACCACAACCACAACCACAACCACAACCACAAACCCACCATGCAAAACCGCATCAGCTACACCATCTCAAACAGCCTTCCATCTCCACCTCGTATCGACAGCACACCGTGATCAATCAATCAATCAATCAATAGATCCAAATCATCCCATCCCCTTCCCTCGCATCCCCTCCATCTCACCCGGTGTAGTCCGGCACCTAACAAATGACCGACCGACCGACCGACCGGCCGCTCCAATCTCGTATTCATCTATCCATTAATCTATCCATCCATCCATCCATCCATCTATAAATCTATCTAACCTACCACACAGCACAGCATAGCACATCACAACACATCACAACACAACACATCAAAGCAAAGCACAACACACCATCGCACCGAGTCAAGTCAACTCGCCAAAGCCTAATTTCCCCAATCATCAAACCCATCGATTAATCGCGTGCTTGCAGCTACAGCTATGGCTATCGTTAACGTTACAATACCTCGGGATCTCCCAAGAAGTAATCTAATCTATGTGCTGTTGTGCTCCCCCAACTAAAGCAAGCCCAACTGCATGAGAAACCACCCCTCTCCACCCCCCCCCAAAAGACATGACACCATAAACCACTTTGGCAAATCTTGAAGAAGACACCAACCACCCACTAAGAATTCAGGCAAAATCTCTAGTGTGAACGGAAATACCCGTCCGATTCACACGTTTACACTGCATAATCTACCCTCGTACTGCTTCTTTGCTACTTTTCATACCACAAATCATACCACAAACTACCTTTAAGACAGATAGAGTTTCGCCGCATCCATCTTTCTCCCAAGCATGTAACACAAGATACCATCTCACCAATCTTTCCCCTCTCCCGGTAGTTGCATTTCTTGTCTTTAATTGGTCAACCGCCCCATCTATTCGGACCTTTACCAACATTCGAATTTCCTTGGCTATTTTCAAGCTCTCCAATCAGTCGTACAAAACTAGAGGTAATAAATCTTGGTTCTTGAAGAAGCCGGGGAAGTGTGGATGATTGCCGATATTGCGTTCTTGGATTAATTGATGTCTTTTATCCAGGACCGGGTAAGTCCATTTCCCGGTTCCCCTCCAATTCTCCACGCCCATCTTTAAATCCCCACGGCCCCACGATTTCTATCCTGTGCACACTGTATCGATATATTATACTTTTCTCAATCGCCTTCATTCGAGCGGTGGCACAAACTATGTTTCATAACTCGTCACCTGTAACAATTCGTGGAAGCTAACCGAGAATATGTACATAAACGTTACCAAACCATGACGTTCTTGTATGCCGGTATCTATTTATCGTCTCGTGTTCCCTATTCTGACATCCGTAGTCTCTTGCCGGGAAATATACTGCCTCTTCATCTTCAGCCTCTTATACCACACCCGACGTCTCCATGCCTATTACCGATGCTGTACTAGTATTTTGAGTCATTTTACTACTGACAGTGTGTGGCCTGCAATATAGTACCTCAAAGATTCCTGACGGCTATGGTCGTGTTGTATGTCCAGATGGTCGTTTCGTCGGAAGTTGTAAGTGAATGTTCGTCGCTCGAGGCTCCGAGGAAATGATATGTTAAGAACCTCCATATCATCTCCAACCCCCAACTCTTCCTTCATCCCACCTGTCTTTCCGTTCCCTCCTGGAGTAATAAACTTTCTTCGATTCCCTATACTTTCTAACCCAATCACTAGCTTCCCTCTCCGTAGCAACTCCATCACCCTCCAGAAAACTTTCTTCCATTGCCCTACATATCATTTCTTGTTCCTGAACACCTTGTCCTAATCTTTGATACAATGAGCTCGGTGAGAAGGGAGCTAAAGTTCTATCCATCTCGGATTGTTTTTGTTTCCATTGACGTTCCAATGCATGTGTAGATAATAATTGAGCTTGTGTTGAGGAGCGCAGGTGATCAAGTCGAGACTCAAGTTCCAATAGATGGGTCGCTAGTGCGATATTATCATCCAATGCAGATTTTAATGGTTCTTGTGATGTGGAAATGGATGGATGTGCGGTAGATGTTGAATGTGTGAGAGCGGCTAGAAGGGCAGGGTTGGATAGTGCGTATGCGAGGTCTTGTTTCCTGAATTATGTTAACAGTGTTCACTAAATGATTCGATGTTGCCATCCTCCTTTTGCCAAACTCTCATGAAGCCTGTTGTACACCAGAGGGAGGATACATGATATTAATAGAGACATTTATGACAATCATGATAGGTAGGTTAAGAAACACCCGCAGAAGAAACTGTTCATCTGCATATGGCAAGGTAATACATACGATTTATCCATCAATATCTTCGGAAGCCATTGATCTCCCGGATCTTGTATTTGTTGTGGTTGTTCTCGTGGAACATTTTCTTGTCTTCCTTCGTATTGCACTGATGGTTCTCCAGGTCTAGGAAATGATTGATTTCCCGTTCCCGCAGGTGTACCTTGACGACTCACATCTCGGGAATTTGGTTTAGGCGGTGGTGGCGGTGGTGCATTTGGATCTATGCCAGAGTAGGATTGAGAATTTCGATGAGGGGTGTAGCTTGAAGCAGAATATGGAGACGGCGAGGAAGACATTATTGAGGATTGATCATCAAAATGCGAGATATTCGGAAGATTGAATTGTATATTATGTGCAACTTTGATTTAATGTATTCGATTTGGTTTATGTATTTCGCTGCATGGGCAAACTAGACGTCGAAAGTTTAAGACTTAGTGTAAGGAACGTGGTTGTTGATGTGGATGCGGATGTTATATTACAAGATGGATAAAAGCTTGTGAATCAGTGATGCATCATAACATTAATAAGCTTCAACCCCACGATTTGTTTGATAGGTCTCCATAATTTCACGTGGAGGTATATTCAGGAACGCTTTTAGATTATTGATGAGTGTATATAGCCATTTGTTGACAATTTACCTGTAAGATTGAGTGGTCAGCATTGAAGATGTGCTCTAAGTTCGCACCTAGTAAATAATAAATTCACACCACTCTCATATCTTGTCTGAGGGAGTATTTATGGGGGCAAGCCCCCAAACCCCCATAGCTCGCTGCGCTCGAGAGGTTGTTTTGTACAATGTACAATGTAACAGTTCTGGCCCCTGCTCACCGCACACCGTGATGTTTTGTGAAATAATCCCTGCGAAATTGAAGTTTTTCTATAGAAACTAAAATACTATATAATTATTGCAACTTTCGCTTTAAAATTATAAAAAAACTCACATTGAATAATTTGAATCATATGTTATATAAAAAAATCTCTGATTTATTTTTAAATATTTTTGTTAACAAATAATATAAACTTTTAATCAAAAAAGTTCAAAAATTTTAACTTGTAATACTTTTTCTATACAAAATAAACAAAATTTCCGAATTTATTGATAATTTTAAATTTTCAGAAAAATTATTA